>JBBPCX010000028.1:4100769-4145150 GCA_037974365.1 Hydrocynus forskahlii | reverse complement strand
GTGTGTTTGTGTGTGTGTGTGTGTTTGCCTCTAAACAGAGTGTTTGTGTATGTGTTTTGGCTTTCCACCGGCTGTGCTGTTGGCTCAGGGTCTCGCTTAAGTGTGTGAACCCAGAGCTGTCCGGCAGCAGATAGGTGGGTTTCATTGTGCGTCCCAGGTAAGTCTACGCTGATGGGCGAGACCACCTTCATTATATCATTTTAGTATTACGGAGCACGAATCCTCAGGAATATAACTTACAGCAATTACGGCTGTTCTCGTCACTGTGGAAAGCAAGAACTGTGTCCCAACCAGCCAGCCATTCATCATTCTGCCCGCGTTTGCATGACATCGAGCACCCAGGTGGTTCCACTTAAATCTGCAGTTTTGACCCATAGGGTTTTGTCCCTATGTTTCTTTGAGGCAAATGTTAGTGATTTGGGGTACTTAAGGCACGTCGGGGTTCTGTGTAACTAGTAAGGGTTCTGCACAACATATGTATTCTGCTTCGGTTATTTGTGATTCAGTTTAATGTGATTTGGGGACATTCTGTCTCAGTTCTGCACAGTTGGGTTGTATTATGATTCAGTTCTGCTTAAATGAGTTCTGTCTCAATTATGTTTAACTGTGATGGGTTTCAATTGTGTTTAGTTAGTTGGGTTCTATCTCAATTCTGCTTCATTGGGATCTGTTCTACCTGAATTCTTCTAAATTGAGATGGACTCTGTTTCAATTGTGCTTAACATCTGTATGACTGGGACCAAGTTCTGACTTGGTTCAACTTGATTAAGATTTCTCCCACTGCACTTTTTTGTATTGTAGATAGTTCTGTTTGATTAGGATTCTTTCCCTTTTCTGCCTTCATTTGGTCCATATTCATTTGGCCTCTCTCTACTCACCTGCAGGATGTCTTTGGGAAGGTTCCCCAGGTTTTCCTGCACGCTGATGGTGTACGGTGAAAGCTCAAACACAGGCGCGCAGTCATTCACATCCAGCAGCACGATGTTCACCGTGGCACGATCAACTCTAGGGCTGCTCCCACGGTCTGCAGCCTGGACCACCAGCGAGTATGATGGACGGGTCTCCCGGTCCAGTAATTTGGCGATGGAGATCACTCCAGTCACCAAGTCGATCCTGAAGTTGGAGTTCCCATTTCCACTGGCTATGGAGAAGCGAATCTGCCCGTTGGTGCCTTCATCTGCATCACTGGCGAACACTTGTAGGACATCGGTTCCACTCAGCATGTTCTCCTCGATATCAATGTCGTAGATGTTCTGTGAGAAGCTGGGTGTGTTGTCATTTACATCCAGGACCACCATGGTCACCTCCATTGTGGAGGACAGTGGCGGCTGGCCTTTGTCTGTAGCTACCACTGCCAGCGTGTAATTGGCCATCTCCTCACGATCCAGCTCCCCCACCAGCCTCACACTCCCATCAATGTTGTCAATGCTGAACTTGATCCCGTACAATCCCCCTAAAGAATACTCTACGTAACTGTTGGGCCCGCTGTCCGCATCAGTCGCATGCGCCGTGAACACCACCGTGTCCACCGCTGTGTTCTCCTGGACATATGCCATCTTCTGCGACGTGAACACCGGCGGGCAGTCATTAACATCCAGAAGAATGATGGATACCTGGGCGGTGCTGGTGAATCGGGTGGCTGGGGGTGGAGCCATGTCATTGACAGTGATGACAAGATTGTAGAAGGACTGCATCTCCCGGTCAAGATGTTTCTGCGTTTGAAGGACTCCTGCATTCGTAATGCTGAAGTGGGCCTGAGGGTCTCCTGAAGCTATGCTGTAGGACAGCTGGGCATTGGGACCTGCAAAAGAACACCAGTGCCTTCAATTAATGATATATAGGAATCATTTCCATAATAACAAATACATAAGGGTTTCTGTTATGACAAGTGGTGCTTCTGAAAACTCTGACAGAGGTGGAGATGTTTGGGAAGGAGGCACAAGGCACAACAAAATATAGTTAAAGTGGTCATTACTTTCCTTTATTTTTACTGTCCTTTGTCATATTTATGATGTTGTTTTATTACCTACATGTATAAAAAAGTATCTTAATTATTATTATTAGTAGTAGTAGTAGAATTTTTATTGAAATTATTATTTAAAATTATCCCGCTTATTGTGGCGGTTACGTTCCAAGAGCACCCGTGTATAGTGCAAACTGTGAATATGTGATGGGGTAAACAAAAAAAAGCCTAAAATGCCTATTTTTACAGTGTGAACCCTAAATATGCCACAAAATCACTTAAATTTCATTTTAAACTCAACTTAATACTTTACCCTAAAAAAAGTAAAGATAAACCCGTATCCGTACTGAACAGTTTACACTGAACTGCTGTCGTAGTGCAAGAATGTAAAATACCGATGTTACCCCTATATAGACTGTACTGTAATTCATGCACGAGCATTTTCTTTGATGTAAGCAGGTAAATACAGTAATAAATTAATTTATTTTACAGTAATAAAAATACAGGGCTTTAAGAAGAACAAAACGAAAAACACTAGAACACTCGAGACGCTCCATGGGGGAAATTCTGGACTGCGTCTTCAAGAGATGTGTCACAGGGAAGTAGCCAATCAGCAGCAGCCATTCAGGAGAAATAAACGTTCTCGGATTGGCTACTTTCAAACCTCCCGCGTCTGAGTAAAGGTGATAGTGATGTCCGGGCTTCATCCGCCACGCCCCCTCATCCTCGTGCTGGGTTGTGTATGTTTGGGCGTGGCACTGAGCACCATAGGCTCATTCCATTCGGGTGCTTCTGACTGCCTTGCTAACTGCTGAGGGAAACATAAACAACCCAGCATGAGGACGAGGGGGCGTGGAGGACGAGGCCCAGACGTCACAAAAGAAAAATAAAATGGGGAGGATATCTGCAGTTTCCTCATAGCTGCGGGGGTTTCCACAATCAATTATTAGTTCAGTTCTCAGAAAAAATCAGTGAGAGACTGAAGTCGCAACTGCTGAACCACAATTAAGCGGGGGTTCCCTGTATAGATATATTTATTTACTTATTTATTTATTTATTTAACTGTGGGATCTGCATCCAGCAAATTTCTTTAATTTCTGAACTCATCCTTCACTCCAGATTATCCACTCATAATAAACATAAAAGGGCTGAGATCATCTTTCGGCAGCATGGCTGTAAATCTTTGTTTAAAAAGGGCTTTAAATTATGGAATGCTCATTTGACTGATGCTTTTCCATATATTGTTAAAAAAAACATCTGGTGCTGATAGGTCCACTTCCTCTGGGTGATTGATCTATACTTTCAGCTTAAGAATGCGGATGATGCAAAAATAATCGCCTCTGCAGCATTCATGGATAGAGCGCCTTTCTGATAAAGGAGGAATTCATTCTTCTCAGAGTGCAGACACATCTCAGAGCTATCAGAAGGTTATCTAAGAAAAACGATAAACAGTGATATTTCATACAACAGGCTGAAGTGTGTTATAAAAGCACATGCAGTGTAAATATAAGTGAAACCTGCAGTTACTACTGTTTTGCTTTAACATGTCATTGACATTATATCTCTGTGACATTCTATCAGTATGTCTTTAGCATTACTCCGTCTTACACAGCAACAACATCCAGCCACTAAAACCACCACTTTAAATACTCAACTGAAGTAAGCTGAAATATTATTGTTCCTGAATTCTGTTCCACCTTAAATATTGCACTGAAGCTAGCCTAAAAACTGACATTCCACATTCAGTTCTGAAGTGGTTAGCTTGAATACTGATGTTACACCTTAAATACTGCAATTCAGCCATCTTAAATATTGATGATCCACCTTAAATACTGTAGGGGTCATCTTAAATACTGACATTCCACCTTTAATACTGCAATGGTCAGCTTAACTACTGGTTTTCCACATGAAATAAAGAAGTTGAGCCAGTTTAAATACAGATGTTCCACCTTATATGCTATAGTTAAGCGTTCTGCGCTAATTCCAGTAAATACATTAAAATACAAAATCCAGTAAAATGTAACATCAATGTGACAACAGCCATGTATCAATGGAGACCAAGAGTGGTCAGGTGGGGAGTTCAGTAAAGTGTGTACTTCATGCATGTAGTGTTTATAGTGCACTGGGTTTTGACTGGTGGGTAATGAATTGGCCTGACTGGCTGGTCTGTGGGATCAGAGGATCACCTCCCAGGCTGGGTACAAACAAGTTGACACTGACCATCCCGAATGCCAGCAATCAGCCTGCTCAAGCGGAAAACCTCAAAAGCTTCCCACAGAACACCCCCCCTTTACTGAGTCCCCCGCCATGAACAGAGAGGGACAGAGAGGTCACAACTCAGGAAGATCCAACAATCCTATTTTGAGAGTGATACGGCCAGGATACTAGCATCAGGAGCATGCGGGATGAGCCACATCCAGTGCAAATGAGAGAGCGAGAGAGAGGAATTCAAAATGAGAATGTAGGTCACCGTAACCACATTAGACATCAATTTGAGTCTGAGGAAGCCAGACTGGACGTTCTAGGCTAATGCAAGCTGCCTTTGGATTGTTCACTAGGGGCTCGGAAAAAATAATAAATAAAATTAAATTCAACTGAATTTAATTGATCTAGTATTTTCTCCGACTGTAGAGATGCACTTTCAGAGCAGTTGTGACTACCTGACATCTCTTTGATGTTGAAACTGTATCCATTTTTCTAAACGTCTCCTCGTCAGTGAGATGACGTTTGCCTCAATACTGGTATCACTCATCTGACTCATGACTCATTCGACAGGATGAACACATTTGTTGTACAACAGCACAAGCTCCGTTAGCATCAGCTGTCTGGATGCAGCCTGAGTTTGGTGTGATTTAGTGTTTGATCAACTGTCATTTGTATACATATAAAACTTGAGTGTAAGGAATGACAGCATTTCAACTTTGAATTTCCATTTACCTTTATTCCTGGTCAGCAGTTAAAACAAGTTAGAATGTTTAGTGTTCAGCATTTCCAGATCGCACTGGTGTGACAGAATGATTCAATGGAAGGTAGTTAGGTGGTGCAACCATGTGAAGTGAAGGGTTAAAGTATATGCAGGAGGGGCTGGGCACTCAGCTAACTCTGCTAAATTTTATCTGGAGAGGAAAAAAAGAAGGTTAAAAAAAGGGAGTGACGCACGATAGACGTGTGGAGAGGCTGCGTGAAAAATGCATGCAGGGTTCCGCGCAAGGCTAGAATGCAAAACAGAGCCAGATCTGCTCAATCTCTCAGCTCTCTGGCATCAGGTAACACTGTGCCGTGGCAGAGCACGCATGTGTGATATGCATTGCCGGAGTGGAGGCG
This sequence comes from Hydrocynus forskahlii, assembly GCA_037974365.1. Lineage (NCBI taxonomy): Eukaryota > Metazoa > Chordata > Actinopteri > Characiformes > Alestidae > Hydrocynus > Hydrocynus forskahlii. The sequence goes on along the minus strand of JBBPCX010000028.1, from coordinate 4,139,863 downwards.
TAACACTATCGCCTTGTCTGAGCCACGAGGGACCAAATGGCGCATTTTTCACGCTGAGCAAAACCATTCGGAAATCAGGTCAGATGGATATCAGCGTGCTTGGAGTTTTTTGAGGCCTGGAAGAATGGAAATGTGACGTTTATTGGAATATTAAACATCTTTTTTTCTCTCAGATTCCTCCCCTTACTTAGAAACTCAAACAACTCGGGTCACAAACTCTCAGTCTAGAGCTACAGACAACTTGTATTTGGCTGTTAGTCTGACAGAGAACATTCAGGGGCTTCAGAGAAATCCAACTAAACTCTACATACTGAAGAGCTCCTCTTGTTTGGATAATTATTAGTATGTTTCTCTCTGTGGGTTTCTAGATAGATTACTAGATAGATTTCTAAATTGATTCCCTTTGGCCAGTCCCTCAGGAGCTGGACTGAAAGTCTTACACATCACTGACATAAGTCACTGACACTGGAGCCATAGTGTAAGCAGGTTTCAGTCAGTTCTAGATACATCCCAGACATTAGAGCTGAAGTTTAAGTAGGTTTCAGTAAGTTCTAAATTAATGAATGTAGAGCTGTAGTGTAAGCAGGTTTCAGGACTCATTACTGAAGGAGTGGCTGTAAAACTTATACACACAAGCTCTAATGTTCAGACAGCTTCAGATAAAACATAAAATGTCTTTTAAATGTCTTTTAAAAATGTCTAGAACAGTCACAGAATGTAAATGGTTTACATGGTCTTACCATTAATTATAAACCTCATAGGAGTGAAAGTAGATATTAGCTTTTAACATTTATGACCTGAACTGAAAGTCTGGCTGTAGTAGTCACTACCACTGTGATTCAGCGACATCAACAAATAATGCGGAATTAATTTCTTCACAGTTTGGCTCCTAAGAGCCAGATGTTCTCGTACTTTTAATGAAGTTTTCAGGAACAATTCTCCAGGCATTCAGATATTGTAATTTAAATGCCAGTCCCTGAACCTGACCAGTTTTAGAGGAGTGTTTTTTGTTTGTTAAGCCACACAGTGATCTGCATACAAATCATTCAAGCATAACAAAACCATTTAACTTTGCAGCCTTTCAGAGTAAAACATGTGTTCCTGTTTTTTTCATTTAATCTATTCAATATACCAAAGATAAGACAGTTTGACAGCACCAACAAGGTGGTTCAAAGCAGAATATAAAGGGGTGGCTCAAGACTTTTCTGTTGTATATTAAAGAAAATTACTTTTAATTTTCCCCATATTTGTAAAATGATACGGAATGAAAAATGCAGTAAAGCATTCTTACTGTGATATACAACATATATTCAAACCTTAGGTCCTATTTTGTTTAAGGTACCATGGCTATCACTGTCATCTCAAAACCTTGTAACTTGTTCTTTCCCCTTTTTTGACATTTACAGAACAAACTGGACCAATTAAACAGTCCAAAACAGCCTGAAATTAAATAATGACACAGTAAAGTGCATTGAAGTTCCCTCTCCTGCGGAGTAGAGAGTTCTGAGATACAGGCTATTGTTACCAAGTTCTGTCAAGGGTCTCACCATCATCAGTGTCGCTGGCAGCCACCACGAGGACCGAAGATCCCGGGGTAAGGTTCTCCAAGATGGACGTGCTGTAAGCAGTGGCATTAAACACCGGCCAGTTGTCATTGACATCCAGAACATTGAAGTAGACCCGGACGGAGCTCGCCTGTCCCCCGCCGTCCACCGCCCAGGCAGTCAGGATGTAGTACTGCTGTGTCTCATAGTCCAGTGGCTGCGTCACATTAAACACGCCCGTCACTGGGTTCAGGAGGAAGGTGGAGTCTTTGTCATCCTCCTCCAAGGTGTAGGTGATCTCCCCATTTGCGCCCGAGTCGGAGTCACTGGCGAGGATGGCCGCCACAATCGACCCTGGGAGATGGATGGAGGGAATGAGGAGAGCAGAAAAAGGAGACCGATGAACAAAGCACAGATGAAGAAAACACAGAAAGGCGCTGGCTTATGCTTCTCACATGCTCCCAGCCGAGTGTATTATTGTTGTGCTGAGAGCAGCAGTTTGATCTCTGTGGTTTGGGGGTGAGGGTCTGATGTGTTGTTTGTACCATTTAAAACTCCCTAACCAGAGGCTGCGACCTTGACCAGACAGTTATGGTTTGATTTTCTGCCACCATAAGTCAGCCATGCATTGTATTTAGTCTGGAAGGAGGCCCTTCTAGATCCTGTTTTACTCCAGACTGGTTTACCCTAATCCACCTCAGTATAATCCACTACATGTATCATGACAGTTTTACATAAACTGCATCCCTACCAAGACTACACTTTTTTTTAAATTGGTGAGCATTGAAAAGCCTTCTTGAACCCAGTGACCCTTCTGGTAGGGGATAGCTCAGTATGGAGGTTTTCAAGCCAGAATATCAGCTTGGCATGGTCCAACCTCATTTGGGCCAAATGATCTGATATCATTGTTCTAATAATCTGAGTTGACACTGTTCCCTACTCAAGAGACAACACAGTGAATTGGCATATCTACCTACTAGCTAATTAACTTGTACAGTGAAATAGCTTCAGCCCTATCTCAGTGATGTGGCTGCTAGCTTGTTTCACTGATGGCCACATTAGCATGTCTGAGTGCCTACCTCCTGACTGTGATCAAATATGGTATGTTTTCCCTCCTAACTTCCCCGTAACTTCACTCTTATAAGTCTTCTGACTGTGAGTTGCTAGTGAGCAGTGACAGCTGCTACCTCTCCACAAATACGAACTGATCCAGGGAGGAGATTCTCAAAAATTAGCATTTAAACATAACATAAAACACTCTCATCAATTTCTTGTAAACACTTCTATAAAAATATATTCCATATTCTATGTTCAACTGAGGGACCTCAAAAACCATCTGATGGTTGCCATGTAGAAGGGTTTGTCTGTTAGTGTTGTTGGTTCCACCACTTGATTCAAGGAAAACTGTAAACTGTAGTCAGCTGTAGAGATATATAGGAAACTGGAGGGTCTGTGAACTTCTACCTAAACAGAAGAGAGGGTCGTACCTGGGGTCATGTCTTCGGGGATATCGAAGGAGTAGACGGAGCGAGAGAACTTTGGCATGTGATCGTTCACGTCACTAACAGTGATGTTGACCCGCATGTCCGAGGACTGTTGGCCATCATCAGCACGCACCAGGAGAGAGTACTTTGAGCGACGCTCTCTGTCCAGTCGCTTTGTTGCGATGAGATCACCTGACTCAGGATCGATCCGGAAACTGTCGTCTGCACCACTGATGATGGTGTACGTGACCAGAGCATTGGGACCCTGCGGCAGACAGAGAAGAGAGTTGTAGGTACATTAATTGCAACTCCAAAGGTAGTTGATCATCCAACACAAGTTTAGGATCCATCCTTGCATTCCTCCCATTGCCTTCAGGACATTTGGATAGTCACTGGATGGAATATCGGAAAAAGCCTGAATGATCCCATAAGGGTTTAGCTAAGCTAAGCATAAGTGGTGAGTCATAAAGAGAAACATACAGATGAGGACACGAGTAACACAGATGAGCAGCAACATTGTGTCCCAAATGGCTTTCTGCTCTCTATACAGTGAACTATGTAGGGATTACAATACTGATTACTGCACCCAAATAGTGTTTAATATGTCTAACAAAGAGCCGCTGGAGAGTCAGCCATATGTGCAGAACTCGATAATGTACACACTGTGTACTATAAACAGGAGTTTTATAACAGCACCCTCCAGAGGAAGTAGGAAGTGATTTCAAATTCAAACAGGTATGTTATTAACAGTTTAGTTGTTGAAGAAAGGGAGAAAGATGGGACTGGATTGCTATCGATACTGACAGATACTCAAGGTTGCAGTATCAATATTAAGACATGAAATAGCAGCATCAGGCCACTATTTTAGTGACACTAGGAATTCTTTTTACTTATGACTACTTTTTTGAGAAATAGAAAAATGGACCAAAAATAAAAAAAACACACTGTCATAATTGGATCAGGCGTCATAGCCCAAAATAGCTGGTGGGTTGCTCCACCGTACTGGAGTAACCAAATGGAAATACGCACACACCACTTTCACACATGTGCAGTGCTTTTTCTGCATGGGGTTAATGTCATCTGTGTTCAACAATACTGTTCTTTTGTCCAGCCCTGCTAAACAGCAGAGCTCCATCTCACTAACACGTCCACAGTTCTAGAGCCTTGTCTGTTTTAACAGGTGTGGAACACCTTACTGCACTACCCACACCACCTAGCATGCCAACAGAAACCAGACTAGCTGTAAACACCTGAGGAACCTGCGATTTGACGAACCATGTGTGGAACATGTCGACACATTCCTTTGTTCACCCCCTACAGCCGCGGACCCTGGCATCCCAGAATTTATTAATACCAATTAGCAAGAGTGCTAAGTATTTATTTCCCCTCAGAGCGGTGTTGGGTTTCGGCCAACTGGGTCAGCACTGCAGTGTTGAGTGGACGTCCAACACCAGGGCAGACATATGTCCCTCCTCAGGCGCTGAATACATTAGTGCAGGTACATGAGAGTTCAGAAGCTAATCCACCCCAATACACCACCTGACCACCAGCTTTTATCCATCCAAAAAATGCCTAAACCCATTTAAATATGTTTTCACAGGGGGGTTTTTTGCTGACAGTGGCTTAAAAGAGCAACAGGGATGAGTTTTTAGTATAGAATTTGCAAACTAGCCTCCATTCTAATAGATGAGGATAGTAATGACATTGTGATGATTAAACATTTTTATTTATTTATTATATAAATAATCCTCTTTCAGGCTATAGTTTAGGTAACAGGGTTGACCTTTCAATGTGACCTCATCAGTCAGTTTCAGAATATCACTGAAATAAAGAAGAAAAAGAGGGAAAGAAATATCTGTGATCTGGACAATGCAAATATTTGTTAAACGTGATTTGTGGAATGCATGCCTATGTAACAACCCTGTGTCTCTGAAGTGAGATTATTATTTCTACATTATTTTGGACCCTTTTTCACTGGTCTCTTCCTCATGAAACTTTGCCACAGTCTGAAAACTGCCTGTATTTTCAAATTGAGGAGTACATTTCCAAAACTCACTCAGTCCAAAAGCATTTTTTTTTGGAAAATTACGTTTTACTTCTTACAGGAAATAATTTATTTAATTGAAATTTTACAGTTACTTGTCATTTTTCAATGCCTGTTTCCAAAGTGCAACTCCTGCACATTTTAGTATGGGCAAATTTGTTTAAAAAATATAATGAGAACAATTTTAAAGCAAATCAATATTCAATGTCACAAAATTATGTACAAGTTTAATATTTATATCCTACTACATGACACAGCATAGAGTCAATGACAGCTAACTGCATAAAAATTATAAACATACTTCTGTCTACCAGTATTGTTAAAGATACAGTTTGGACTGAGTGAATTTTGGAAATTCACCTAATGTTGTACCGTGTATTATACAAGGACTGCGTGAATTGTGGTCGGTTATACAATTGCACAAAAAGAGGTAATGTAAAAATATGCCAATAGTAGTGTTACCTACAAAATCACAAAAAATTGAGTTTTGGAAATGTGCTATTCAATTATGGACAAACATGTAGGTTGTACCAACAGTAAAATACAGAAAGCTCAAAGTTTTGTTTGAAAAGAGCCAAGGACCAGTCATTGTGGGGCGGGGGGGGCAGCATTGTGGGGCAGGGGAGGCAGCATTGTGGGGCGGGGGGGCAGCATATATCCTGGCATGTGGCGACCAGCAAGCTGAGGTGCCTGTGTTGGCCAGCCTCTGCACACTGGCTTTGCCACCAATGTGTGCAAAAATAAGCACTGACAAAAAGTTGTTGGAATGAAATGGACCATGAAACAAAGTGTTGGGGACGAAAGGGGCCCCAACAAAAAAAGTTGTGGGGACAAAATGGGCCCTTCCAAAAAGCGAAGGGGACAAAATGGGCCATGACAAAAAGTGACAGGGACATCTGATCCGGCGGCGAGTCGGAGAACAACCAAACACGGTGGGCTGACGTGGGGGGCTGTGGGGGCTGTGGTGGCCCTGCCCAAGCCCAACACAATGGAGGCCCAGACGACTGGTTCCAGACAGGACAGACATTCCATGACTTCAAAGTACACCAGTCAACACACTGTCAAACACACTTTCTTCCCAGCCGGGAGCAACACCAGGATTCACCCCATCCAGCCTTCGTCTTCATCTCTCCTTTGTCTGACTGATCTGTTACTTTGGACCCCCTGCACAGCTCCCCCTTCCCCCCATCATAGAAAGCCTCCTGATAATTAGATTAGCCTCTAATTGTCTCTCTTAATTAAGAACGAAAGAAAGAAAGAAAGAAAGAAAGAAAAAGTACAGAAGAAAAAAGCATTGAAAAGAAGAAAGAAAATAAACGAAAGAATAGAAATACGGAACAACAGTAAAGGGAGATAGAGGTTATTTCTCGGCCCTGCTGTCATCGATCAGAGCTCACAGTCTGGATTTCCCATCAGCCACCTGGGCTCCCCCATCACTATTTCCTTTGCTGGCCAATTAAAGCCGTGTTAGGACTGTGAACTGGGGGGTGGGGGCTGAGCTTTGTATTTGACACTGGCCGCTTGTCTGACTTCCACTAAAGACTTTAGGAGTTTTACAGCCCTGCTTTGGGGGCGGGTGCAATTAAACCACAACAGGATGCAGAGGGCATATGGAAATTCGGTTAACTCTGAGACAGGGAGCTGTTGGGATGGAGGGAAGAGAAAAGGGAACAGGAGAGATGGGAAGAGAAGGAGAGGGAATGTTAGAGGGAAGTATTCTGACTCAAGCAGGAAATCTCAACTTCCTGAAACAGGATTGAACCCAAAGCGCTCATGCTGTGACAAGTCATCAGCTTAATTACAGAAAAGCAGACTAATTAACATCAGTTTAAACTCACACACACACACACAGCCATATCTGTATGAAGTCTCCTGACAACCCTTGATTTTTTAGCCAACACCCCCTCCCAAAAAAAATTAACACCTGTTTGTGTGGAATTTTATCAATGTTCAAAAATTCCTGCATAATTAAGTGTTATAGGTTGGTTTGGTATAAAACAGAGTAGGATTGGTTTAAAATACTCCCAAAGCTCACAGAGTCAGAGCTGTTTACTGTGTGATTTTGAATGGAACAAGAAATCTGCGTCTAAAAGCCTCGTCAGAGAAAATAATTCCACGAAATGGTTATGGGTGCCTCACCTGATGCCTAAGACATTGCTCTGTCAGAGTGCTGAGAGGCTTTTGGACCTAAAATTACACCCATTCATGGTGGAGGGATGCATGCAGGGTGTACATATCCCTAAATGAGGCAAAATAGTCACTAGAGAAAACTTATTTAGTTCAGATTTGTCACTATTTTACCAATATCAACACTGGGTGTCAATAGTGAAAAAAACTCCTAGAGAAGTCTGGGTCCTTTCACTATCACAGTAAAGGAATCTGAGTCTCTACCATTTCACACCAAACACACTCAAAATGAACACACACACACAGAAATAGGAGGGAATTTTGAAAATTGGTGGAATTCCAACACAAAAGCAATGAATATTTCATAATTCTAGGCACAAGAAGATAGATTTTACTGTCTGGTGTTAAAACTTTACTTCTTACTTCTATAGCTAACATAGTTAAAAAATAATGCAAGCCTATAGTATGGCAAAGGCCTTTATGATCTCATACCTGTTTAAAGACATGCAGAGATGTCCTGTAATCTTTAATGGACTTGCTTATTTGGTTTCTGATATTTGTGAACGCGGCCCGGGGACCGGCCAACGCCCACAGGCCAGGAGGCCTACACCCACATCCAGGAATGCACACAGAGGCCAGAACGGGTGCACAACCGAATTTTAATTACAAATAAACAATGTTACAGTGCATAAGCAGAACATAAAATCCTCCACCACAACAACAATGAACTCAACCGTGGGCTCTCCAGCCATTCTTTCTCTCTCTCAGTCACTCTTTCTCCAGTCCTTAGCTCTCCCACTCTTTTCCGGAGAGCCTCATTTTTAAAGAGTCTTGGCTCCTCCCTTAACTCCGCTCAACTGGCTCTCATCAAGGGAGGAGCCCCCTGCTCAGTCCTGCAGGCCTGTGAGGGTGCTCCTTCCCTTTGCCTCACACACTGTACATAAAAATATGGACAAAACTCAAGCCTTAAGATCTCTGCTAGTACTGTTTTTATACTGGCTTGTGTGTTGTACTGCAGTCCATGTTTATAGGCAGGTCAATGTTAGAAATCTTATAATTGAGTCTGTTAGTGATTATTAACAACTCAGCACGTTAAGCAGGCAGACAGCACCATGCTGATTGGCATCCATTACGAGGCTATGTTAGCCACATACCTTCAGCACTACACAAAAAAAAGCAAACTTCAGACACCAAACTTGCACTGGATGACTGACTCCATTTGTAAGATATGACTGCTTGTCAAGCTATCTTGCTCCACCGGCAATGGTTCATTATTTCAGTTCTGAAGTGTTCTGTGATGGTGAAGAAAAAGCTACCCGTCAATGACTTCTCAGACTGTTCTTCACATTTTTGGATTCTGGCACAGACTTCCTCACTTTCCACCATTCCTGCTTTCTTTTTCGCTCCCACTCTCCGAAAATTGGAACAGGTCAAAAAGCAGAGATGGACAGGGGGAAACAGCGTATCCATCCTCACCACACGCTTTGCACATGTTCGGCATTTAAGCAGTAGAGCTTGTTAGGATATATGAAACTTGGCCCGCTTGACTACGGTCTTAGATCTTGGCTCATTCTGTCTTTGTCACACATATGGTTTCAGTGGAAGAAGCTCCAGATCTTTCCAAACGTGTCCTTGTTAGCCAAGTCCCCATGTCTATCCGGCCCTTGTCCTTAAAGAGAGTTAAATCCATTGCTCAGCACTGTTCAGTCCAACTTTATTAACCTGAAGGTATCTTCACTCACCATCCAGGGGTGTCAGCAAAGGGCCAGTGTGGCCGCAGGATTTTGTTCCAAATAATCAGGAGAACTCTTTATGTCACTTTTTCTTCGAACAGTTACTCAGCGGTGCTCCTGATTGTTCCGGAAAAAACCTGCAGCCCATTGTGGATAAGATTCGACAGCCCTGGACTAGAGGATGGCTAAAACAAATTGCATAAAGCTTGCAAACACCAAAATGTATATCAAACCCCTTTGGCTTATTGAAAAACCACTCTGCTCTACCAGCTGCTGAAAACAAAATCTTTTTAAACTGTTTTGGCCTCACTCTGTTCCAACCTGCAGACAGTGGAACCCTTCTAAAGCTACTGACCCTTAGCAAAAAGTAATATACATGAAGTTCATTTTATTAAGTATATTTGCGTATGAAGATAGCAAGTATACGGACCATGTACTTACAGTGTACTAGAAAGCATACAAATTTAATATTTCTTCGGACTAAATTGGAACCTTTTTAAGTTTATAAAAGTATACTTAAAGTATACTTTATGAAGTAATTTTAAGTTTACAAAAGTGTACTTCATAGACTTTCTTTATACTTATCCGTATAAGTCAAGTATACCTCACTATACTATTCTTAAGTACATAAAATATAGTACATAAAAAGTAAACTTCAAGTATACTGCCTCAGTTTTAGTATTAAAATAAGTATACTCGTAAGTACACTTGAATAAACTACTTTTTGCTAAGGGGATTTGGGCCAAGTGTTTTTGTCCTGATTTCACTTAAAAATCAAGAAGTGAAGGAAAACTCAGCTGTGCCTTTATGATCTTTGCACATACAGTTGTTTAGGGCAGGGGAGCCAACATGGTTGCAGCTTTTTGTTCCAAACTCTTTAGGAGTTTCCCTGGTTACACTTGATCTCAGTTTTCAAACAGTTTATCAGGTGAGGCTTCTGCTTGTTTGGAACAAAACATGCAGCCACACAAACCCTTTGTGTATAAAATTTGAGACCCCTTGTTATGGTTGAGAAGGAAGGTCAAGCAGGAGAGGCTATAAGGTAACTGGTGTTACAAAGTTTTTCAACTGAATACAAAGTCCGGTGGCCTCACTGAGACTCTCCCTAACAGCTCACAATCCATCGCTAGCAGCTTTGCCACGGGACAAACTTGAGCTTTTTCACGTCTCAGGTAGCATCATGAAATCAGAAAGAGAGGAAAGAGGGAGAAGGAAAAAGGTGCACAAGCCCAAATCCAAACAGCCCAGCTGTGGCCATGAAGAGAGAGAGAGAGAGAGAGAGAGAGTGAGAAATGGATTCCATTATTGAGGGTCTTTTTTCTCTTTACAACTATTTTTCCTACTGAACACCTTGCCAGATCATCAGCTGACATGAACACTCTCCTTTCCATCAATTGCTCCCTCGCCTGATCAAACCAGAAGCTGCTTAAGCTTCAGCCCCATTGAGAAAAACCTTCCAGCCAGTCAGCAGGATCTGATCATATTCTAGCCACAAGCTTGGGGAACCTCACACAAACACATACAGGCAATCTCAAGCATTCTGTTAAGATCAATCAACACATGCCCATTTATTATCCCCCCAAGACCGATCTGTTGGTGTGCTGCTCATTTGGTTTAGCCTACACATGACTTATGTTTGTCTTGCTCCTTACTGCAAAAGCTATAGCAACAATTTATCAGGTGGGATTTTACTGAAATCTCCGGTCTCTCTGCTAGACCATATGTAGCAGGAATATTCAGAGGAGGCATCTAGTATTCCAGAGTATTCCAAGGGGATCTCCTACCTCATCAGCATCTGTGGCTGTTAGCTGCATTATCCTGAAGCCATCGCCAACATTCTCCTGCACAGTCACATCCAGGATATCAGTGGGAAAAATAGGAGGGTTGTCATTAATGTCCTGGAGGGTGATCTCCACCTGAGGAACAAAGAAATTGAGAGTTAAACAATTTGTATAGGATTCTACATTAGGAAACACCAGGTTCACCAGTATTCACCGTTTCATGCTTTCCATTCATGTTTGAGGTGCAAAAGTGGTCTGAGCATTGCAGCATCCATCCACAACTTCCGCCCTCATCCTATTCATAAAGATCTAACTGATACCACACTCATTTCTCTGCTCACTTCTGATTCCACCAATCAACTGCTTACCACAGATCAAGCTGTTTCACCCAAATCAATCAATCTTTGGTGCACTGGAATGGTCCTTGTCAACTTGCATATTTACATGTTTGCATTTAGGTAGTCATTGGCAACAGCACTGAAATTGTATTAGAAAAGATGCTGGTGATGTAAACCTTTTTTTCAGTCATGCAAAATAAAATCCATGTGAGTGCACCATCTCAAATGACTAGAACATCACACCGCTAACTCTGGACACAAGCGTGGCGCTGCCCGGATTCCAGCTGCTGCGGGCAGACAGGACAAGGGAGAGCGTTAAGATGAATGGAGGGGGACTGGGGACTGGCAGTGTCTGTGAACACCAGATGGTTTAACTCTGGGCACATGACTGTAGAAGAACAGCTTTGCAGTAGAGACATTGAGTTGTTAGCCGTTAGCATGCGGCCATACTACCTCCCCAGGGAATTCTCGCATGTTATTGCGATAACAGCGTATGTACTCCCTTAGCCAATGTGGAGGCAGCCTGTGTCTCTGTCCACTCTGTAGTCAGCAGACTGCAAACACAATTTCCACAAGCTCTGTTTTTAATATCAGGTGACTATAATCATGCATCCCTGGACTCTACACTGGCCGCTTTCACCCAGTATGTGACATGCCCCACCAGAGACAATAAAACACTGGACATATTGTATGCCAACACAAAAGAGGCATACCGATCATTACCTCTCCCTCCCCTGGGGAGATCTGATCACAACCTTGTGCATCTTGTCCCTATGTATGACAGGGAGCCAGCAGTCACCTGCACAGTGCAGAGATGGTCAGAGGACAGCATGGAGGCTCTAAACGACTCTTTTGAGTCTACTGTGTGGGGAGTGCTTTGTGATGACCATGGGAAGGACACTGACAGCCTTGTGACCTGCATTACGGATTACATTAATTTCTGTGTGGGTAACACCATACCCACCAGGATTCTGTGGTGCTTCCCAAACAACAAACCCTCAATTACTCCAGAAATCAAGGCTGTTCCCAAGCAGAAGAGGAGGGCCATCCAATCAGGATACAAGGAGGAGCTGAAAAGGGTGCAAAGAGAGCTGAAAGGACTGATCAGGGATAGGAAGGACAGCTACAGGTAGAGGATAGAAAACCAGCTGGAGTCTGAAGAGGCCTTAGAACCATCTCAGGTCACAAAGAACAAACCTCTCTGCTGGTGGGGGATGTGAGGTGGGCAAATGAACTGAATGGAACATCACCTTGCCACATGGATACTGGACTACGTCACTAACTGACCACGGTATGTGAGAACTCAGGGCTGTGTGTTGGACAGGGTAGTCTGTAGTACTGGGACCCTGCAGGGAACGGTTCTGGCACCGTTCCTCTTCATCATCTACACTGCAGACTTCTCTCATAACTCCACCAACTGCTTCCCGCAGAGGTTTTCTGATGACTCTGCGATAGTCGGCCTCATCAATAATGAGGACAACAGGGAGTATACAGAACTAACCCGGGACTTTTTGGACTCGTTCCAGCAGAACTACCTCCAGATCAGCACTGGAAAAACTACAGGTACCTTGGTGTTCATCTGAACAGTAAACTGGACTGAACTCATAACACAAATGCTCTCTAGAAAAATGGCAGAGCAGGCTATACCTGCTGCAGAGGCTCGGGTCTTTTGGAGTGCAGGGGCCGCTCCTGAGGACCTTTTATGACTCTGCAGTAACATCTCTGCTGAGGACAGAAAGAGACTAAACAGGCTGATCCTGAGGTCCAGCTCTGTTCTAGGATGCCCGCTGGACCCAGTGGAGGTGGTGAGTGACAGGAGAGTGGTGACTAAGCTGTCTTCCCTGTTGGATAACATCTCACACCCCATGCAGGACACTCTGACAGCACCAAGCAACTCCTTCACTGGCAGGCTGCTGTACCTAATTTGTGGGACGTAAAAATTCCGCAGGTCTTTCCGTCCAACTGCTGTCAGACTCTATAACACAGACCTTGCAGATGACCACACACACACAAACAAACAAACACAAACATCCAATACCACATGGTAGTTTCTCTTATGTGCAATATTTACTATAACGCGCAATTCTGGGCGAAATGTGCAATTTATAAATGTGCAGTTTAAAATGTGCAGTTTTCCTGGAGCATTACTACAGTTTTTGTCAATGCCTGTCACTCCATTGTGTATCTGTGTGGGTGTGTGTGCGTGCGTGTGGGTGTGTGAGAGTGTATGTATCCACAGTGTCCTTATATTTATTTATATATCCACTTTGTACATATATACATACACATACTCTGGGTGCATACATACATACTTATCTAAATTTACAAATAGTTTACATATGCATATATATACATATATATTTTCCAAGACACGTTCATATTTTATATTTCTAGATTGTATAGTGTACATTTTATACTGCACTGTTGGTTTAGTTTTTTATTCTGTTCTATTGTTTTTTAATTTTTGCTGCTCTTACCTTTGTACTGTCCACTTGCTGGCATGACAATGCAAATTTCCCATTTGTGGGACTATTATTAGTCAGCTTCTTAATATGGACTAAGGCCTCACTTCTATATCCTCCAATCAGCTCAAATCTGAGAGCCAAAGAGTGTTATGTAGAGTGTAATACATGCCAGAATATTTTTCACCTCAGCTGCTTGTCTAAGGCTTGTCTTTGTTACTTTTTATTAGTCAAGCCTGGGACCTCAGCGTTTAAAAATTAAGTCCTAGCGCTGGCACTAAACAATGGCTATTAGGCCTCAAGCTGAGTCATCCTAAAGTTGGGGAGGTATTGTACATCATGGCTACTTAGAAGTTTGCAACCTTCTTAGCATTCTTCCGGTTTAACAGTGTTATTCCACCTGCAATCTTATTTGGAAAGATGCATACATGTGGATAAATTCTGCCTGCACTTTTAAAACAAACCTTCAGATGCACTCTTCAGCTATGACTGAAGCCACCCTACATCTAATGCTCTGCCTCAGGCCACAGTGAAAAAAGGGCAGATGCTAGGTTTGTCCCAGGACTGTCAGTTTATGCTAAGTCGCTGTTTTTGTACACCCCCACCCCCCAAGTACTCTCCCAAATTGCTGCCAAGCAATACAGACACTCAAACACAAACTGCCTCAAAAGACTGCCTCCATGGTGTCTAAGCATAACCACACACATGCACATGCAGAACTCCTGCCAACAACGTCTACTTAATCCTGTAACTATCTGTTCGAATAAATATGCGCCCAGTTGCCAATAAACACAGCTCAACTCTGACTAAATCAGGCATTTGCTTAGCATTTTTGTTTATTTCATTCAATAAATATGTAAAAGCCTGTTTAAAAATTCAGTACATCCCCTGTCTCCATTAATGGTGTGTGTATCGGTGTGCCATAATTCCATTCGAGACAGAAACAAAGCAGGGAAAAAGAGCATGACGCATATGTTCCTCTCTCCCTGAATCAAACTCAAACTGTGAACCCCCTGAACACTTAGGACGGTAGCATCAGCAAACCCTCTCCCTGGCTGTAAATTCTCATCTAAATCATGCCTAAACAGCAGCTTGGCCAATTGTGATGTCTTGCAGGCCTGGCCTCAGATTGAATGGGACAATCTAATGCTAGATGGCTCGTTCTGGGCACTGGCTCCTTTTCCCTGCTAATCCGAATCCATCTGAGCACATCATCTTCTGAACGTTAGATAAACTGGAAAAATGCCACAGCCCTTGCACTTCCATGATTTTGAACAGCTGAAACTCATGAAAGCCATTGCGTGCCCAGACATTGTATGTTAGGGAACAACATGAAGGTGTGTTTAAGTTTTTTTTTGTGTGGGGGTGTCAGCACTGGAGGGGGGGGGGTCACCATATATTCCTTTGAACTTCTAAACTTTCCCCTTTCCTCAAGCTTGTTACCCCTTTCAGAATCATTTCATCCATAATTCCTGAACTATGACAACTTCTATGGAAAGTTTCTCTGGACTTCTCCAACACTGACAACTTCTAGTTCCTATTCGACAGCAGTTCTAGAACCAGTTCATTCAGAAGGTCTTCAACAACTCCTATGGTCAGTTCCTCTGAACTTCTCCAACTGTGACAGTTTCCGAAATCATCCAGACTTCTAGTTCATCCAGAGTTTGTGAAGATGACTCTGCTTAAAGATGTTTTGGGTGTTCTTGGATATACATTTGATAGAAAGTCAGATCCTGACATCTGAGTGTCCTTCAAACAGTAATCCTAAAGCATTTTTCCATAGTTATACAGGAACCTAAACTTGCTGCGATGGCACAGAACTTGCATCACGATTTGATTTTCCATTTTCTCTTAGTCATTCCTGATGCATCAGCAGTGCAGTTCCCTCCCCACAGTTTATGGCAGGTCGCTGTCCCAAAACCAAATCCATGAGTAGTCTCAGTTGAAGGTTTTCGGTTAGAGATGCTTTTGATATTGTGGTCTATTACTATTTATAGTCTTGTTTGAGTTTCTTCATTTTCTCTCGGTATTCTTTAGCCACGTGATGAATATTTAACCCAGCTAACTTGTTAGTAGGGTTGACATTACAGGGACAGTTGATATCAGGACAGTCTCACAAAATCCACTTCAGTCACTCTAATGCTGAAGTTATACACCAAGATTTTGCACCTCAAGACAGAATAGTCAACAGTGCATGGCCAACAGCGGCAAGCAACCATGTAAAGGTTACCATGGTGATAGTGTGACTGCCTGTGGTGATGTTAGCTGCAATTTCAAGTGTTTAGAATGCATGCTAATATTTCTGATAGTGTGTTTTTACTGACGTTCACGGACTCCTGGACCACCGCTGTGACTGACTGTGAAAGTGTTTACTGTTCAAAATTTGCATCTGTTTCATTTATTGTACATCTTCGTGTTTCAAATTTTCAAAATTTGCATCTGTTTCATTTATTCCACATCTTTGTGTTTCATTTATTGTCCATCTTCGTGTTTCTCATAGCGTTAAAGATAATTTTGTTAGAGTCACAAAAACTCGCACTGAAATTTATGTGCTTCTCCTTTGTTGACTTCCCAGATGTTAGTTTGTATCTCCATTGTTAGGCTCTTTCCTGGTTGTGATGACAACATTTTGGCCAATCAAAAAACAGTGACACAGTCAGCTTGGCTGCTGTACGCTTTCAGTTCTGCCATCGAGCAGGGCCGGGACAGCACGGGTATGGCTTGGGCACAGGGCACAGGTCATTTTATTTGTAACGGAAAAGCATTTGTTCACGGTATGGCAAGGTTCACTGTGCCAGTTGTTACGCACCTAAACTTCCACTGTTGGAACTCATAAACATCCCACAGCCTAAAGCGACACCAACAGCACCCGATAACAAAGTAACTGAGTTAGCACACACTAGGACATAATCCCATGGACACTGTGAGACTGATCTTCTCCCATTACTGCCGTCTTTATGACGTTTTCCTGAAAACCGAATCCTCTCCATTCTCTATTGCCTACATGGCCTTTCAGCCAGAACTCTCACCTGGAACTTTAAGCAGACATTTAGCTTTTCATCTTTGAAGGTCCTCCTACTCCCTATCTATTTTCCTATCCATTTTCATCTCTACCTTGCATTTTTTTGAGACAAAGTGTTTGCAGCCCACCACCACATCATCTCCTTACTGTTCTTTTTCTATTCATCAAAACCCTTCCTCAAACAGAACGCGTCCAGAACTTCTCAGGGTTCTAGACCATCCCACAATTGTACAGCCTATTTTATTATTTCAATCATGAACTATAGGCATGGTACTTAAGGTGAACCTTCACATTTCAAAAGAAGCCAAGGTGCCCCCAAACTTGTGCCAAGCGGTGTATCACCCCAGAAGGGGAATTCCACCTAAATTTAGTGATACCACAATGTTTAGTTATACTGTTCGTCCTCTATCAACCCCTTAATTAATCAGTCCACACCGTCTTAATCTCTCCCTGTTTCTCTGCTGAATTTTTCATGCCACCTTCTTTGATATCCATCTCCCAGGGGATGGTGGGTAGCATAAACTGGAGTGGCTGGGTCCTAATTAGCCACATGAGCAGACAAGTTATTTACACATCAAGCGGACATGAAGGGAGCAGGAATATTCAACGTTAATGCTGTCGAGTCTGTGGCCTCTCAGGAGAGGCTGAGAAAGCTGAAGACTTTTATTTTATATCATGTCACTTAAGACTTGGAAGCACATCCTTTCTTCATTAATCATCTGTTGGTATTTTTGTAAATACCTCTTTATTGGTTTTCCCACAGAATTAGATTGTATTTACGTTATTGGTTTACTAAGATGGGAAGGTGGCGGGCATGGCATTGTACAAGCAGTTGACACTGACAAGCTGATACATATGTGTCTTCTGTGTCCTATTGGTTAGGGGGATGGGCGTAGTTGGATGAATGGCCAAATGTTTGCTGAGTTGGGTGCGAGGACAAAAAATATATACATGTTTGAGAGTTTCCATCAGCACTGACCCACTAGTCATAGCTGGACAACATGCTAGCCTTGACAACCCAGCTGTATCCAGTTGGTTGTGGAGGGAGCTTATGTGTGAGATCTTGCATCCATCAGTGCTGACTAGCTGTTAGTTGCTATGTACTATGTGCTAACTTGACAACCTAGCTGTTCCCTGATGGTTATCAACATGTGTGTGGGGGTAGTGTTGACATTACAGGGACAGTTGATATCAGGACAGTCTCACAAAATCCACTTCAGTCACTCTAATGCTGAAGTTATACACCAAGATTTTGCACCTCAAGACAGAATAGTCAACAGTGCATGGCCAACAGCGGCAAGCAACCATGTAAAGGTTACCATGGTGATAGTGTGACTGCCTGTGGTGATGTTAGCTGCAATTTCAAGTGTTTAGAATGCATGCTAATATTTCTGATAGTGTGTTTTTACTGACGTTCACAGAATACTGGACCACCACTGTGACTGACTGTGAAAGTGTTTACTGTTCAAAATTTGCATCTGTTTCATTTATTGTAAGGCTATACTGTGTTTTTACAAGCAAAATCACTCTCACTACAAATGTCAGGTTTACTGGACATTTTTACCCCACCACCCCCCACACACACAGGGCCAGGTACTATTTACAGTATTATGTAAATAGTACCTGGGGCTACAGAAAGGTGAAAGACATCACTTTTCACTTGGAGCAGATTGTATTTCACTGCTGCCTGCACCTCTCATGCACTAATAGCCTGTGTGTGTATTATTCAGCACTATCAATAATTCACACCAGGGCTACACACACACTGTAATGTAGTGTACTGTGTAAAGTGACCTCAAAAACCATACACATGCACACACAGCACAGACACCCATATTTGCCAAACACACACACACACATGTTTGCATTTTACGATTTGGTGAGTCAATGGGATTCAAGCTCTTCTCTGCACTAGTCCCCATTAAATATGAGTAATATGTGACTCCATCAGCCTCCTGTAGCTTCATCTCAAACTGCCCAACAGCACCAACACACACATTATTACCATATGGGCTTCGGTCGTCTTGATGCCACATAGGCACCGTCCCACTCAACTGTACAAGGAAACTATCCTTGAATTTAAGCTAGATGTGAGAAATTCAGGCTAGTGGTGACGTCAAAATCTTTGTCGCCACAGCAATAAGAAAAAAAAAGCCACCTCAGGAGCACAAGCGCTGATCCAAAGTCCATTTCTGTGACATTATAAATACGGAAGAACATGATCACAGATCACTCCTGCTTTGTGAACAGCAGCCCTGATGTTGTCTAAAACAGCCATCGGCAGTAAGTCATGCTGCGTCTTTTTTTTTTATGTATTTACAATAAAACATATCACAAAAAATAGGTGACTTGACATCTCTATCTCTCTCTCTCTCTCTCTCTCTCATTGTGAACTACCAATGTAATGTTAACCAGCTGTGAACTACAACTATTAGAGGTACAGTACTATGCAAAAGTCTTGAGCCACCACTAATTTTGCTTCCATTCTTAGTATACTGGTGGTGCTGAATGCTGAGTGGTTGGAACAACTTTATCTAGGCATTTGATCCCATTCCTTTCATTTAAGGTACTCAAAATGGCAAAGATTAGACAGTCTGATTCTGATTTTATTTTTACACTGACAAGGTGATTCAAAGCAAACCATGAAGAAATGAGGGATGGAAGATTTTTTTTTCACAGTACTGTCAAAACTGTGTCAAAAAGAATAATAAGCTTTATGAACCTCTAATACCTACCATGGGATTCTAACAGTATCCTAGCACACCTAAAAACAGGTTGGTAGTTTTTAAAGGAGAATTACTGAATCAGTATTATTCAATACTTTTTAAAGCAAGGTTTTGGGTCAGATTTCATACACCCTAATGAAAATGCTAACTTGTGCTAGTTAACCCAGCGTTATTCCATTCTACACCTCATAAATAGGGGTCTAAAAGAGTGTAATAAAAGTTTGGGTCATTAGAAAAGGTTAAGCTGGTCAGGGCAGATGCACAGGCAGCCGTTCAGAGGTCAGCAGCATCTTTAAAGTCATGGCGGATAACTAGAACTATTGGAAATCCGGACCAAACGAGGGAACTTAGAGCAATCTGGCATAAAAAAAAAGAATAATCAAACAAACATCGCATCTCATCAGAGACCCAGGCCAACCTCTGCAAACTGCCAAAGGATGTTACTCACTCTCATTTCGGGACATGCCAGACAATTTACTCAAATCTAACCTCTCCATAACATGTTTCGAAGACCATTAAAAGTATTGTGAAAAATTCACATGTGATCCAAAAGGTCTTTGTGAAAAAAGTTGTTTGTGATTAAATGGTTGGCGTTTGGGCACTGGTGATTGTGTGTGGGGGTGTGTGTGACTGTATGTGTGTGTATGTATGTGTGTGTGTATGTGTGTGCACGCGCCTGATAGGATAGCAGGACTTAGATCAGTCCAGCTTCTGAACAGCAGCCCTGGAGCCATTTCAGTTCATTTTTACAGCTTACAGTAAGTCATACTGTGTCCTAAACCAAAGCTGGATGGGTCCAGAGAAGTTCAGGAATGAGAAGATTGGGGTGGCTATTGACTTCTAGTGTTAGCAATGTGACATTTATTTTGACACAAGTCAAAATAGAGGCGAGCTGTGTGTGATGTGTAAAGCATATGGTGAGGTCAGATCATGTCTGGGTCTGCAGAATTAATGAAGATGCACATGGTGATGATTTATGGCTCAACTTACCATAACCTATTCCCTTACATTCCCCTCCATCTTCTCTCTCTCTCTCTACGTCTTGCTGTCTCTCTTTCTCTTCTCTCTCTCTCTTTCTCTCTATCTCTCACTCTCTCTCTCTCTCTCTCTCTCTCTCTTGCTCTCGCTCTGTATCGCTCCCCTCAATTACTAGACTTAGCACAGCCATTATCAGAAAACAGTAAAACTACAGCACAGGTAATAATCCAGTGTGACTGACAGCCTCACTTCTGAGTTTATTTTTAGTCTGTTGGGAAGAAAAGGAGTCTTTACTCCTGTTTGGCCATTCAGCACCACACCCTTTGGGGGACGACCCAAAAAAGCAGAAACGCAATCGGGCGAGAATTCAGGAGCTTGGAGCCAGTCTGCACTGGAAGTTTGGGACACAGAATCGCTGATTGTGGTGAATCCCATTGACATGAATGGAATTTCGCCGACAGGCCTTAAGGTTAAGGTCTGTTGCATACCACAAAGTGTGTGTGTGTGTATGTACAAGAGAGGTGGAGAGTTTGATTTTACTTGTGTATGTGTGTGTGTGTGTGTGTGTGTGTGTGTGTGTGTGTTTGTGTGTATATGAGAGAGATAGAGAGAATGTGTACATGTGTATGTACGAGAGAGATGGAGAGTATGACTTGGTGCGTGCATGTGTGTGTGTGTTTGTCTGTACAACAGAGATGATGAGTTTGATTGTGGGTGTGTGTGTGTGTGTGTATGTGTATGTGTATGTGTGTGTGTGTGTGTGTGTGTGTGTGTGGATGATTAACAGTCTAAACAGGTCTAACAGTGCTAGAGATGCGTGTGAACGTAACCCCCCCATCACGCCCCCCTGCAGAGAGCCTCAATGAGAAAACCCCAAACTGGCCATAATAAAGTGTGTGTGTGTGTCTGTGTGTGTGTGTGTGTGTGTGGTTGTGTGTGAGTGTGTGTGAGAAAGAGGGAGAGAGGAGGAAAAGCATGAGCGAGTGAGAGAATGTGACTGATTATTTAACTTGTGTATGTATGTGTGTGTGTGTGTGTGTGTGTATGTGTGTGAAGGGGGGGCGTATAAAACCTCAGCGGTTGGTACATAATCGCTAATTTTGGTGCACAGCAGCTTCTAGAACCCCCTGACTGTTAAAGTGCTTCAGAGAGAGAACACACACACACTCAACATACACAGATAAAGCGGAAAACCAAACAAAAGCTTGTTTTCAAATACCTGAACATCACATCTCTTAACACACACAAACACACACACTTTTTTAAAAATATCTACTTAATTCAATTGTTAAGACGCAAATAAAGTCACAATGGTTAAGACTGGATGTGTTGTGAAATGGTTCATTATAGAGACTCAGATTTCTTTATAGCTGTGGTGAATGGAACCAAACATCTGCAACACAAATATAGCCATTTTATTCACTATTGACCCCCAGTGAAGCTCCATGTGTGCACAATGCTATGGAAGAACTACTTTTGTTGCTCCCTGAAGAACCTCTGCATAATGTACATTTTTAGGGAAGAACCCTAAAAATGCATGGCATTCATATCATATAAAAGTTCTCGTATCATGACTTGATTTGCCTTGAAGCATCACAATATTGTATTTTTGATGCATTGCTTGGGTTGGATCCCAGATGATGCGAAAAACGAGAGTGTATGCCATGCATCAGTTTACACTGAAAATTCATGGGGCAAAAAAGAAATGGATTTGAGCTTGGATTGGCTAAACTTTGCTTTGCAAATCATAAAACTCTACTTGCTAATCCCTGATCCAGAGCATCGCCCTCCCTTTTTTTCTCTTCCTCTCTCTCTCCCCCCTCTCTCTTTCTCCATCTGTGTGTGTCGTTTGGAGAGGAGCAGGAAGCGTCTGGCAGGCTGCAAGCCGAGCAGAGGCCAGTTGCAGCAAGGGAGAAACTCTAATGTGTTTAACATGAGGCGGCATAAAGCAGATTCCTGCCAAAGAGATCCATTCCCCTCACTGAGGCCATTCATGGAAAAGAGACAGAAAGAAAGAGAGAGGGAGGAAGGGAGGGAACATATAGAGAGGGAGCAACTGTGGGAGACAGATCGGGGAAGTGACTGGAAACATATGAACAAAAGGAAGAGAAAAAGTGAAGACATAAGACAGCATTTTAGGTCGTTTCCTGGAGCATTCCGGCACCCAAAAAGTAATATGTGAAATGCGGGCAACCCAAATTTTTTTCAAGCCATGGATTCTGGATCCTGTTTCTTAAGGTGTGTGTAGCTTCTGCTGATTCAAAAGAAGCCAAAATCTCAAACAACTCCTTCATGAGTAGTCTAATGCAAACATACGATGTCCAAAAGCTTTCATAAGGAATCAAATTGGTGAAATCATATTTACATGTGATTTCCATTGTTGTTTACATTCCTCCATTGGCCAATGCGATGACAGTGTGCTGACATCATCCATTCTGCAACCACAAGACCCCAAATGAAGCACCCGGATGTCTTCATCCTCATCTCTGGGAGCTTCAACCACGTCTCTCTTAACAGGACAACTTCACACAGTTCGTGGACTGTCGCACAACAGAATACAAGACACCGGACTTGCTTTATGGTAATGTCAAAGGAGAATACAGCTGCACAGCCATCCTACCTCTGGACAGATCTGACCACAACCTGGTGTACCTTTTACCCACCTACCTACCTCTAGTAAAGGGGCAGCCATTCACTGCTTCCCCAGCAACTAGACATCAAAGCCCCCCTGAATGAGAAGAAGGAAACAGGGAAGCAGCCAAGGAGGCACAAAGACACATGTCTGAGAAGTTGAAGGAGGAAAGGGACAGCTACAGGAGAAAGCTGGAGCAAAGGCTGCAACAGAACACCAGGTACATGTGGAGGGTCATGAAGACAATCACAGGGTTCAAGACCAGCAGCCAGGGGACTGATGGTGACGTTGAGAAGGCCGATGAGTTTAGCCTGTTTTTAGCAGGTTTGTTTTTAGCGGGCCTCATCCCAGCATGTCTACCAACTCTAGGATGACCCCTCATGGCACCCAGTGCTCCTGCTTCCTCCATCAATGCCTCGCCAGAATGCAGCTCTCTATCTTACTTAGCTCCTTCTCCCTCCTATCTCACCCCCTACAGCCTCCACCCCCTCCCCTCTTGATGACTCTGGCACCCATACACCATCCATCACCATCACTGAGGACCAAGTGCGGAGAGAACTTTGCAGACTCCATCCTACCAAGGAGCCCAGCCCAGATGTTCTGTCCCTCCCAGCTATATGGAGCACTGCTGAGGATCTTCAACTTGAGCCTCAGTACAAAGAAAGCACTTGTGCAGTGGAAAACATTGTGTCTGGTTCCTTCTGCCCCCTGGTTAGACCAGCACAAGATCCCCTTCAGTTCACCTACAAGGCCAAGATTGG
Organism: Hydrocynus forskahlii; assembly: GCA_037974365.1. Lineage (NCBI taxonomy): Eukaryota > Metazoa > Chordata > Actinopteri > Characiformes > Alestidae > Hydrocynus > Hydrocynus forskahlii. The sequence goes on along the minus strand of JBBPCX010000028.1, from coordinate 4,116,231 downwards.
AGTGGATGATGTCATCATCTATGTGCTGGATCATGACTACAGCCACCTAGACAAGCCAGGTGTATGTAGGCAACACAATTTCACCAGTCCGGCTGGGAAGTAAGCTGTCTGCTGTGTCGGTTCATGTTCTCTCAGTCTTGTGGATCATGGGCTACCTGACTGACGTGCACCTACAGGGATGTATGTCTGAAATAGTGCTGTGTAGTACTGAAGCTCCTCAGGGAACAGTTCTTTCAGTGTTCCTCTTCACTCTGTACACATCAGACTTATAGCACAGCACAGAGGGCTGCTATCTGCAGAAACTGTCAGTTGACTTGGCAACAGTCAAATGCATCAGGCAGGGGGACAGTTTTGTTGACTGGTGTGAGCTAAACGAGCAGCAGCTCAACATCAACAAGACCAAAGAACTGGTGGTGGACCTGAGAAGCTCATATTCTCCTGTCACTCCACTGTCCATTAGGGGGGTGGATGTGGAGATTGTTTAATATTACAAATACCTTGGTGTGCACATGGACAATGAGCTAGATTGGTCAAATAACTCCCTGGCCACATACAAGTGCTCTGAACACCACAGGAAATCCTTCCTTCCCACTGCCATCAGACTTTATAACTCCTCCCTCTGCTACACATACACACAATAAACGGTACAATATCCTGATGTTACTCTGTTGTGCATTTTCTATTTGGATTTAAATCACGATGCACATTATTATCTTATTATTATGTGCAATAATGCAATAGTCTACCCTGTGCAATATCATGCTTTTTTTTTACTGGGTGCTAAGCCATTATCATTATGTGAAACATCTTATTATGAGCAATATTTTATTATGTGCAATAGCCTTACCATGTGAAATATCAATACTTATATCAATATTACTAATATCCTACAATCTCTGTCACATGCAATCACATACTCCTAACCACCATTTGTGCTATTAGTAATTCACTTAATTGGAAGGTACTTATCTGTAGTATTTATATCCAGGGTCCTTCGAGCACCACTGTGTATTTGTGTTTGACGAAGCTCGTCTTTTGTTTTGGAGCTCTACGAGCTCATGAACTTGCTCTCTGTTCATTAAAAAAGCCTTTATCTTATCTAAAGCTGTGTCCTGTAAGTGTGTCCGCTCATACACGCCTGACATGACACGAAACATAAGCAGTTTTTTCTGGGATCAATACAGATGTCTGATTCTAATATTGAGCATTGGAGAGCACAGGGTATTGATACTGTCTTTGATGGTGGGTGCATCTGATGCTCTCTGACTTTGCGCCTTTGTAATGCAAAGTTCATCAAGTACATCACTCACGCTTGATGAATTCAGGCACAAGTAACAACTGGCAAGCTTTACACAATTACCACTTGCAGAAATAACGTTATTAACACTGTCAAAGCCACCACTGGCATGAACAACACAGTTACCAATGGCACAACTAACACTGGCATCATTAACACATTAACAGTGGCATGACTAGCACTGACACCACTTTGCTGGAATGACTAACATTGGCGCAATAGAGAGGCGAATACTGCAAAGTAAAAGTGGAGGATCTAACACTGGTCTGGATAACACTGGAAGGCTTAATACTGCGAGGCCTAACACTGGAAGGTCTAACACAAAAAGTCTAACACTGGAAGATGTGATGCTGGATGGTCTAAAAGTAAAAGGTCTAACACTGGAAGATCTAACACTAAAAAGTCTAACAGTGGAAGACATAACACTGAATAGTGTAAAGTGGAAGCTCTAACACTGGAAGATATAACACTACAGGGTCGAACACTGCAAGGTCTAATACTGGAAGATGTAATACTTGACCGACTAACACAAGAAGGTTTTACATTTAATGGATTGAGAAAGGAAGGTCTGATGGTGGAAGGTCCTACACTGGAACATACAACAATGGTATGACAAACAAATGAAGCTCTGACACTCAGTGTTCTACTCCTTAAAAAGGAATGGAAGGTTTTACTACTGTAAAAGCCCCTACATTGAAGGACAAACTCAATAAATGGAATAAGCAATGCCCTAACACTGGCACTGACTTTCATTTGACCGCATGGAGATGGCGACAGTAATTTTTTCCTCTGAAAAGCTTTGCTTGACCAGATTTCATGACATTCCTCTGTCACTAGCTAATGCTAGCCTACATAATCTGTCAAGCCCCTAAGTGTGTGCATGCTCCCACTTTTTGGAGCACTGGACCGTTGATATATGAGAACAGAATGAGGCACGGCTTGAGTCTGAAGCCAGGGCATCCTCCGGCTGAGAGAAATGGGGATGATCCCAAGGCTGGGACCAAACCACTTGTTGCTAAACTCAATGTTAAGCTCTTCTTTGCTTAAAGGAGAGCTGGCTGCCACTAGTTGGGCTGTTTCAAATTAGTTATCTCTAACAGCTAAAACATCCCACCAACATCTTCAAAAATCCCTTTATTTTCAATGCAATATGAGTCACATTCAGGTTACATGCTCTTTCTTCCAGACTGAGTATGGTGTTCCCTCTCTTAGACTTGGTGTAGCGTTGTCTTGTTTCCTCCCTTCCTTCTCTCTCTCTCTCCATATCTCGCTCTCAGACTGGGTGTGGTCTTGAGTGTATGCTTCAGTAGAACTCAATGGCAGAAGTGCAGATTGTCTCAATAACAGAATGTGAATGATCACCCCCCCCAGCTCATAAAGCCTAGACCCATCCCACAGGGGCCAGACAAAGTACCAAGGAACAATCTTCTTTTCCCAGACAAGCCTTTTCTCACTTTCCTGCCCTCTCTCCCCCTGCTGTATCCTGCACAAACTCACTGCAGTTGGGTATATATTTAGGGTCAGTTCAGAGGTCAAAGGTGATGATTTATCCTGCTGAGAGGTGATGGTCTGGAAGCAGGAGAAGCCCTGAGGTTGTGACCTTAGCTTAGCACATCCCAGTCATTTGTTACTGAAGCTGTAATGCGGCTCTGACATCTAGCTTTTTGTGTTGCTCTCTCTCTCCTCCCACTTGCAGGAGGGATAAAGACTTGGTTGTTCAGCGCTGTTATTGTGCAGAGTCCTCTGTTCTCATTGCTACAGCCTGATAAACTCTTACATGGCTAGTGATGCTGAAAGGAAACAGAGCAGCCCGTCACAAAGCAGGAGAGAACTGACTCCTTACCTGTCAGAGCTCAGTAGAGGAGCCTGAAACTATGTTTTTACCTTCACTGAAATAAAGACTCAAGTAGAAGCAAAAATTACTCAGCAAAAAGCAACTCAGACAAAAAAAAAAAAATCTAAGGCTGAAACGCTCCTCAAGTACTGAATTCTCTACAGAATTGCCATGGAACTTTTTAGAATACTCAGTACAAAGTATTAAGGCTTTTTGTCCAGGAGCGACACAATAGTATGGCTAGAGTGGAGCTCCAGGGAAAGTAGATCATCTGGAAGTACTGACCAGAAGTGTAAATCAATCAAAAGTGTTCATTTACTTTTGTTTTGCTTTTGGAGATACAAGGCTTTGTTCCAAAGGCACATCAAACTCAATCCACCACTGGGGTGCCAATCATGAAAGGCAAGGGTCCAGATCTCCCTGCTCAAACACTCCTGGTTCGACTCACCAGGTTTAATGAGTGATTTTGAGGAGGGATACTACCAAACTGTGTTGGCATCTCTAGGAATGGAATTGGGCCTCCACTGGTCCACCAAATGTCCTAAATCTTTCCTCTGTAAGATCAAAGGGTCTCTGTTCCATCCTCCTTGAAGGTTTGCTTAAAACTCCCATTTCAGTACTGCTGCCCTCTTTGGGGACATCATCCCAATGATAAGTGTATCAACCAGCAAAATAACTGCACCATTTCTTTCACAGTTTGAGAATTTACAACATTCTATCAAGGACTGTTCCATTATAGTATGTTTGTCATGTAGACCTTTCGGCAATAAAATACTGTACAATATTATGGAACTCAATTTGCTATGTTTAACCTGGGCTATAATCAGCAGAGTAGTCCATACATTACACAACTGCCACTTTGCTCTGATAGCTCCACTCGTTGTCCCCTCATCCGGCAAGTGTAAGAGAAGAATCAGAAAGAAACAAGAAAGAAAGGAGGGTTACAGAAACATGAAAGAGGTTTTGTAGTATAACTGAACACTCCCCTCCGTCCATCACTCTAACCGTCAGCTCCAGAAACTCTGTTTAGTCTAGAACCGGGGAATTCAGTACGCTAATCAATAAATCAGAGGAAGAAAGTGCCTCTAGCATACATAAACTGTCAGGTCCAATCTCCAGCCACGTCCATTCACATCAACACAAACACAATATCAAATACACCTCGGGCCGTACACACCCCAATACAACATTTATTTGATAACCCAAACAGTGTGGCCACTCTGTTGTTCACTGCACTGTAGATTTGTAAATGCTGTTTAGTCTGGGGTGGTCTGGAAAAGCATTTATTTACAATAGGCATAAAAAGCTCATTGACTCTGCTGGTTATGATAGATCTCATCAACAGGCCTGCTGAACGACAGGCAATCGCAAAGCTGAGGTTTAGGGGAAAGAAAAGGTAAATGGCTTTCATAAATGCCTCAGTTTGTTGTCGCAAATGCAGCGGAAGCAGTTTTTATGGTTTACTATAGGAGCAAAAATTAATTCATGTCACAATGTGTACCAACACTGTATTTGAACAATGTGTACCAACAATATATACCAATGTCAACCAACAAGTTTACCAATAATGTATATGATGAATGTACACCAACAACGACTACAAATAATGTATTCCAACAATGCGTAAAAACAATATATACCAACAGTGCGTACCAGCAGCATATAATAGGGGTTTACCAATCATACCAACACTATTTACCAACAATGTATACCAGCAACATATATCAGCACCTTATATCAACAGTGCATAGCAACAATGCATATCAACAACATATACCAACACTGTATACTATCAACATATACCAAGAAAGTGTGCCAACAGTGTATACCAAGAAAATTTACCAACATTGCGTACCGACAACGTATGTTAACACTGCATTTCACCAATGTATACAAACAACACATACACACAATGTATATCTACAACATATACAACAACGTTTGACAACATGTACCAAAACTGTATACCAACAGCATATAATAGTAATGTGTACCAACAACAGATACCAACATGTACCATCAATGTATACCAACACTACATAAACCAACAATTAATTTTAACCATGCCTACCATTAAAACATACCAACAATGCATATCAACACTGTATACCCAAAGCCTATACCAACAATGTATGCCAACGCTGTATACAGTTAACATATAACATATATCAACATGTAACATATAACATAACAAAGAGAACCAACAATGTATACGAAATATACTAACAATGTGTGCCAACAACATACACCAACTCCACATATACCAACAATGTATACCAACACTGTATTACTAACATGTACCAACAATGTATACCAACACTGTATTTATTCAACATGTACCAACAATGTATATTAACACCATATACCAACAAAGTGTACCAAGTGTTTACCAACAATGTACAAATATCTTACACCAGCAACGTGTACCACCAATGTATACCAACAGTATATACTAACATGTACCAACAATGCACATGCCAACAATACATACCAATAACTTACACCAACAGTGTATATTTAAAATGTATACCAACAGTGTATAACCACAATGTATACTATTACTGTACACTAACAATGTATATTAACAACATGTAACTGCATAAACAAAAAAAAACCCTACAGTATAAACTAACAACATGTACCAAAAATGTATACCAACAACGTATACAATAATGTTTAGCGAACAATAATATATAACAAATAACATGTATCTTCTACCAATGTACTTGACTTAAAAAATGAAAGAGAAAGAAAGAGAGCAAAAAAGAGAAAGAAAGATGTGTATTGTCCTTCTGCAATCACCCAAAGAGTTTCACATGTGATCTGGTCAGATACACACACATTTACAGCAATTAGCAGATGCTTTTATCCAAAGCGACTTCCATTCCCTAACTACAGGAGGCAGTCTCCCTGGAGCATCTTGGGGTCAATGGTCTTGCTCAGGAACCCAGTGGTGGTATACTGAAGGTACGATTTGTACATGTGACCTCTTGGTCCAGAGGCAAGTATCCTACCCACTAGGCCACCACGGCCACACATGCACACACTATTCATTTAAGGTCATGTAGGTAAATAATAATGAGCTAATCTGGATTAGGGTCAGACAGACGAGCTGTGGGATTTTCTCAAAAAGCTCTGAGGTTTAAAATCTCAAGCTGTGCGTGTTTAAAACCACCTTTATATGAGAGCACCTCTCCACGTGAGGATCCTGCCTCACACACACACACACATGCCATCAAATACAGGCGCAATCTTACATACAGCCTCACACAAGTGGAGATTTTCTCCCTTTGGGAAAGAGGATTTAAACTAATACTTCCTTTACGTTTGTTTGCTCGATAAACAAACAGGCAGTGTGAGAATGTGCTGCAGCTCTTAATGAGGGGGAGGGGATTTGTTGCCATGCTGATAATTAAAGGACAGCAGAGCGAAAACCCTCCATCCCTTCTCATTCATGTCACCCATATTATATAAAAATATACACCCATTGACTGTATATATACAGTAAACCCTTGCTTATCGCAGGGGGAAATGTTCCAAGAGCACCTGCGTATAGTGAAAAACTGTGCTAGAATGTAAAATACCAATATTACCCTCATTTAGACTGTACTGTAATTCATGCACGTGCGTTTTCTTTGGTATGCGCTGTCGTTTTTTCTTTGGTATGCGCTGTCGTATAAGCAGGTAAATACAGTAATACATTAATTTAATGTACAGTATTAAAATTACAGGGCTTTAAGAAGAACAAAACAAAAAACACGACAACACTCAAGCCGCTCCACGGGGGAAATTCTGGACTGCAGTTGCGTCAAAGGGCAGCAGCCAATCAGCAGCTGGGAGAAATAAATAACGTTCTCGGATTGGCTACTTTCAAACTTCCCGCCTCTGAATACAGCGGTATTTCCCTATCCCAAGATGCACTTTCTTTGTGTTCTCTGGACAGTACCAAAAATGTATAGTTATATTGTATATGGAAATGAATTTGAATTTACATTAATATTTATGTTACAAAATTAGTACATTATATTTTTCTTAATAATTAAGCACTAAACTGTATGAAAAATTATATATTGCCACAAAAAAAAGCTGTGACAGCCGGGCTTCATCCGCCACGCCACCCTTGTCCTCATGCTGGTTTGTTTATGTTTGGGCACAGTGCTCAGCAACCCAGCACAAGGGGGTGTGGCAGACGAGGCCCGGACATCACAAAAGCAATAAAAATGTGCGGGGGTTTCAGCGAACAATTATTCGTTCAGTTCTCAGAAAAAATGGACAGAAACCGCGACAGCTGATCCGCCTTAAAGTGGAGGTTACTGTATACACAAAATACAAAATAATATGATTTTTTCCTTATTTTTTTAATTTTACAAACATCTCTCTCTCTCTCTCTCTCTCTCTCTCTCTTTCTGTCTCATTCTCTCTCTGTCTGTCTTTCTCTTTCCTACTTTCTCAGTATTTCTCATTCCTTTTTCTCTCTCCTTCTTTATGGAGCATCAGGATTACAGCAGATAAGTCATTGTCTTTACATTCAGAGTTTTATATTTTTACTTTAATACATCTGACTGTCAAAAACTCGATCACACTTCATTCAAGCTGCAACGGACAGACAGAGCAAGTGCCATGAAGGACACTAAAGTAAAGTGTCCCCTTACAGTGACGTGTGAACACACCACAGCATAGCACACAGTGTGAACAATATGAAATTCTTACTCCGCAACTAACCCTTTCACCAAGAGAAACAGGGGTCTGCCACCAATGAGGGGCACCTGGGGAGGTCCCGTGCCTGCTCAAGGGTACCTCAGTGTTGTCACCAGCAGTCCATCCCACAACCTTCTGGTCGTTGCTCTGTTCTCGTCCCAATTAACACAACGAGGAAATACAGACTCATTCATTTTCACCATTACTCACTCACCATTACTACAGCACTGTAAGCAACCACAAAGCAACCATAGCTTGTGCTGTTCTACAGCAAACACGATCATTCTGTCAAAGTCAGGCCACTGACACCAACATGAAGATGAACATCATTTTACTGATGAGAAGACGTTTAAAAGATTTGCATCTTTATTTCAAAAATTGATACAATTACAATATCAGAAAGACATCAGACGGTCGCTGTCTGTATCGCCACCGACCTGAAACTGCTGCTTCGAAACTGCAGCCCTGCAGTCAGACGGTGGAACTGGAACAAATATAAGAACTGTTCACAGCATAAAGTAACTGTTAAAAAAAGGCCTCCTGAAGAGTTAAAGGGTCTGAGACAGAAAAAACGTTATAATCTCTGAAATCTGACTTTGAGACAGAGCTGCAGCGGCCAGAGGATCTGTACGCAGGGTAGAACAGAGACAGAGAGAGAAAGAGCAGAAGCCAGATGAGGGGCTCCCCCAAAACACCCCCCGACACAGTTGTTGCTCTTGGCCTACCAGCCTGACAGTCCAGCGGAGCCGTTCTATTTTCTCTCAAGAGCTTCTCTCTCTTTTCTCTCTTTCTTCTCGTCGTCTTCTCTGTCCTCTCGAGGGGGCCTCGAGCGTTTAGGACGTCAATCGGCCGGCCAGGCGTGGGTCATGAAATCTAAGCCTATAATCAGGATTCTAGAACTTTATGGCTTTTCCTAAAACACACAAACACACTAACGCACACACACACACACACACACACAGTTCAGAGCTATTCTAAGGTACATTTTTTATTGTCCAGCAATAGCTCAAACCTCGCCACACAAACACCCACACACACACAGGGCCTCTAGAGGCAGCCTGACCCGGCTTTGGAAAAACAATGAAGCAAAGTTGCTCTCTATCTCTCCATCTAAGTCTCTCTCTCTCACACTCTTTCTCTTTCTTGCTCACTCTTGCTTGCTCTTTATCTCTTTCACTCTCCGCCCCCCTCTCTCACACAAGCTGTGAGGGCGGAGAAAACCTCACTTGTGCAGTTAATCAGGAGAAGTCATTTCCCAGCGAGTGGGAATCCGAAAATTACAGGGTGCCATGATTCCACGCATTCTATAAAATCAAACATTCATATTTTTATTTCTCTACATTCACCTCCCCCTCTCACCCCCCGAACAGCCCCACACTCCCCCCACACTCCTCCTGAGGCAATCACAAATGACTCAATTAAACCGCCATTCCTGCTAATTAGAGAGCCATGAGCATCCGCGCTTGGGAAAATAAGCAGCCCTGGACTCTCCGTCAGGGGTTTTTGTGGACCTAACCCGCAGTGCTGCTCTCCAGATTTTAGGTTTGCAAAGACCTTGAAACCACCGTTTTTGTTATTTCAAGAAAGACGTGGTCGCCAGGTTTATATTTGCCACGATAAAAAACAACACTATCAGATGAGGGAGGACCTTTGAGCCAAACCCTCACTAAAGTTAGCAGCAAACAACGCCGGGAGCTGTCTTACCAGCGTCTGCCATCCACGCACACATCAGCTTGGGGCCACAGGGCGTCTAGAAATTTGCCCATGGCACAACGCTCCAAACAGCATTCTCCAGCAAACCCAAATGTGTTACATCTGTGTGTGATTGGTAAGAGGCTCCAGAATGTTCCTAAGGTTTTCATTTTATTTATTGTATTTTTCCTGGAAAAGCCGGCATTTCAGAAGTTGAGGTTCATCAGGAATTATGGTATTGGTTGAGGAATTATGGTATTTGTTTGAGAATAATACAATTTGTTAGTGTGTGATGGTGTTTGTTGGAGAATGATGATGTTTTTTGGACAGTGATGATATCGGTTAGAGAACGATCATATTTATTAGAGAATATTCGTGTTGCCTGGAGAATGATGCTGCCTTGGGAATGATGGTGTTTTCTGGAGAATGACAACGCCTGTTGTAGAAAGTGTGATAGTGTTTGTTGGAGAATGATGGTGTTTGTTGGAGAATGATGGTGCCAGTTGGAGAATGATGGTGTTTGTTGGAGAATGATGGTGCCAGTTGGAGAATGATAAGATAAAAAATGATGTAACACTGACATTGCTGAGCGTAGATTTAGTGCGCTGTACCAGCAGATCAATAGTGCAAAATGGCTTATGAAAGTGACTTAGTTTAAATGCAATAAGACTAAAAAAATAAATGCAACAAAATACAAGCAGACAATGAAAGATGAGATTAACATTCAGTAACATTCAGTCAGTTCTCAGATTAAAAACAGTTAAACTGCACAATCCGATTCATAACAGAGCGACATAAAAATTTAAAAGGATCACCACACCACACCACAAAGCTGTCTACCACACTCCTGCATTCATCCTCCTGTCCATCCCTGATGCAGCCCACAATAGCAAAGTCACCAGAAAGTCATTTCTGCAGGTGACATGACTGAGAGCAGAGGGTGAGATGTAGAGGGTGAAGAGGAAAGGTGGTAGGACAGTTCCCTGTGGCACTCCTGTGCTGCTCAGATTGTTATCAGAGCAGCAACTCTTCAGCCAGACATGCTGTGGTTGATTAGTGCAGTAATCTGTAATCCAAGCTACTGGAGCGTCCACCTGCATTTCCATGAGCTTATTCCCCAGTAACGATGGACTGACAGTGGAGAATGACAGTGCCGCAGAATGATGGTATAAGATGAAGAATGATGGTGCCAGTTGTAGAATAACCGTGCCAGTTGGAGAATGATGGTGTTTGCTGAATGTTAGTGGTGGTGTTGGAGTTTGTTAATGAATATTTCTGCTGAACAGGAGACTGTTCTAAAACACTACATCTCAAATTTATCATTGGTGAACGATCCCAGAACATTTCCACAAGGTTCTCTCACAAGGTGAGTTCTGAATAACCTTTTACTGATTTCCTACCACCTATTATTTGTGTTGTAGCCCAAGCTGGGATTCCCAGGGACAACAGTCCAACAGTCAGTGAGCACTTATGGGTTTAACATGGGAAAAGAAAGAGAGAGAGAGAGAGAGAGAGAGAGAGTAAGCAGGACTTGAGGAGACATAAGAGCGACAGTTTTTTAACTGTGCAATTGTTGCATGCCATCCATAGGATGCGAGCTCCCATTCATCATACAGATTAGGAAATTATACCAGAGCGAGAGATGAGAGAGGGGTGAGAGAAAAAGAGAGAGAGAAATGGACAAAGAGAAAGAGAAAGAAAAAGGAGAGACAGAGCAAGAGAGCCTTTTTTTTTCTTCCAAAGACTCATTTTGGTAAAGTTAGTTATGCTCTCCTGCTGTGGCCAAAATACGGGAAGGGAAGAAAAACAACAGCAAAAAAATAAATAAATAAACACAGTACAGTTACTGTATTATGGCACAAGCGCGTAAATAACCCATAAAGCCGTCACTCTGGAAATGATTCTTAATAACCGCACTTATAAAGAGCATGTCAGCGATTAAGGCAGCTAGACTGCTGTTACTGCGTCTGGATCAGTTATAGGACTCTGTTTACACACCCAGACCTGCAAAAAGACACGCAATCACACCTTCCCATTAGACTGGCTGCTGTAGCACGCTCTCTCGTCGTCAGGCATTGTGCAGACCAAGAGTGGGTATTTTTACCACTTTCTGCTATTTAAACCTGAAACCTCTCGCTGTGAATGTGTTACACAGTGAGAGATGGAATTTTACCTTAGCTGGTGCTTTGTTTACATTCTGACCTGGTGTGGAGATATTTCCAGGTGGGACAACCTGGACACTTTGAGGCAAAGCTACATTAGGTACAAGGTGGGTGATGTATAAGGGAAACATAGTATATGTCCCTTTAAAATGAGCATCTGGACCCATTAAAACAAGCAAACTGGCCCTTTAAAAGGATATCAGCCCTGTAAAAAGAGCATATCAGCCCTTTAAAAATACCGACACTTTGAAATAAGAATATTGGCCCTTTAGAATAGCATATTGGCCCTATTAAAATGATAATATTGGCCCTTTAAAATAAGAATATAATCCATTTAAAATGGATATATCGGGGGTTTTTTTATGAAAAAGGCATATCGTTTTTTTTTAAATGAGAATTTCATCCATTAAAAATGAGCATATTGGGCCTTTAAAATGAGCATACTGGCCCTTTCAAATAAGAATATTGGCCCTTTAAAATAAAATTATCAACAATTCAAAATGAGAATATAGGCCCTTTGAAAAAGCATATCGGCCCTTTAAATGAGCCTATAGGCCCTTTAAAACGCAGCAATAGCCAGGACCCTCAGGAGCCCCTGGAGAGAACATGATTATTAATGCACTTTTCCATCCAGTCAGCACTGCAATCCACACACACTCTCTCTCAAATTACACACACACTCTCTTACATCACACACACAGACACAAACACACCTACACACACACACACACACATCCACAATGGAAACAGCAGATAAGACAGGAGAATAAACATAAAACCATTAGGGACTGGCAACGCACCAGACCCATGTGTGTGTGTGTGTGTGCACGTGTGCGTTTGTGAGACTGGCCTGTGATCACTCCCCTCTTATCTGTCTGAAAAAACTCAACATTTCTGAAAGCCAGCTCACCACGAGCCCCCCATCCCCACCCCCCACCCCAAACACACACAAACTCCTCCTGTCTGCTTTATCTGTGCGTCTGTCTGCCCCTCTGTCTGTCCACTAATCCTCAGGTGAGAATGAGCTCAGAGGATTCTGACTTCTCTGACGTTCTGGAACCAGGATCTCCAGGAGAATTCCCAACTCTAGAGTTTTACAGTTAGTTGTAACAAAACACATACACACACACACACACACACACACAGGTCATGTGGTTTGGACAATTAATGAAGCAGTAATACAGGTAAGGTGGAGCTGATGTAAGGGTTCATCTATGTTCTCCTTCATGTTTTGCTTTGAATCACCTTGTTGGTACAAAATGTTTTACTGTGACAGGCTGCAAAGCGCCTAAAGATACAAGGTGCTTAGATAAAGGTGTTCCAACCACTTAGCATTCAGTATCACAAGTATACTAATCACTGGCCTGATTATCTGGAATGATCTTTCTTCACTCGTTCAAGCCTTAAGTTAGATGTGCTTTTTTATGTTTGAATTCATACATTTATCACTGTGTGGCTTAACAAACAAAAAACATTCCACTGAAACAAGTGAGGAACAGGGAGTGGACTGAAAATGAAAGTCCTTCAGGAAGGCTGGAGAACTGTTCCTTCATTAAAAAGACAAGAATGTCTGGCGCTTTGGAAGCAAAATATGAAGAAATGAGAAATTCATCACGATTAATCACATTGTTAAATGCAATATTCAATAATGAATTCAAAAGTAGTGTATTGTATAAGTACTGCTATAAGAACTAAAGTGCAATAACATTTGGTTTGCAAACAGTTTAAACCAATAAGGAGCTTTTTAACACCAGTACTTTAACACAGTTACACAGCTGCAGTTAAAATATTTCCTGTGAATTCTCAACTGAAACATCAATGTAATCAAATCAAAGCAATTTGCTATTTGGAGGGCATTCACATTTTATCTAGTTTGTTATAGAAAAACAAGTTACACTCAGAGTCCAGAGCATGGGGGGCGGAATCATTATAGCCTCCCGGACGACAACCGAGACGTCGACCCCATAACCATTATAACTTTTCCCTCCCAGACAAGAACCAAGGCATAGACCATTATAACTATTATAACTTTTTCCCTCCCGGACGACGACCGAGCAGTTTTTTTGTGGGTTTTTTCACACACACAACACACACAAGCACACACATCTGCTCCCAAATGCTGCTTTCATCTGCTCTCTCTTTGCTTTGAGCCATTACCAGTCTTTACTCCCAGTAACCCTAACTAACACACACACATACACACACACACACACACTAGTGTGTGAGGATTGCTTATCAGTTTCTGGTCCAGATCACGCATAAATCTTCAGGATTAAAGCAGTTAGAAAAGAAAAGAAATGTGGGAGAGAGAGAGAAAGAGAGCGAGGGGGGGGGAGCAAGCAGGATGAAAAGAAAGACAGGGCCTATAGAAATGCAAAGGAAGTGGCCCTGCTTTTCTCCTTTTCTCCTCTTTACTGCTCCAGGATGGGGGGGACACGGGGCAATTCCCAGAGAGAGACTTCATCAGTATTTAACCCACAACCGTGTGTATGCATGTGTGTGTGTGTGTGTGCGCGTTTGTTCGTGATGGCCCCTGTGTATTTCTGAAAAGGCCTACAGGGTCTAAGCCACACACACACACACACACACACACACACACACACACACACCAAGTCACTGCCTTCATTTATCTTCATGCTATCATCGTCCCTCCATCACTGACATCGTGAAAGAGAGAGAGAAAGAGAAAGAGAGAGAGAGTCAGGAAGTCAGGAGAGATAGAGACAGGAAAACAGAACAGAATTCAGAGTTTTTCTGTGTTGTCTCTGCACCTGCTAAACGTCAGACCACACCATATTAACCTGTGCGGCACAATCTCTGCACACAAAGAGAGAGAACGAAAAACAGAGAGAGAGAGAGAGAGACGGAGAAAGAGAGAGAGAGCTGATTGACTCCCAGGGTCCCAGCCATTAGAACTTCCACATATAAAGCTGGACGTTGGTGCAATTTTGTCCACGCAAAAATAGGTAAGAAAATCTCACCTCATCACATATGTTATTCACAGAAAGATCTTGACTAGACAAAAAAAGACAAGAAGGAAAAAAGAAGATGGAAAAAAATGAACAGATGAAGACAGTGACAGACAAGAAATCAACTCAAAATAAAACTCTTGACTAGAGCAAAAAGGCTACAAGAATTCTAATAAATAAACTTACTAAAACGGTACTAATACACTTACTAAAGAAACTTAATATAGTCTTTAAAACTCACTTAAAGAAATTTACTTAAGAAACATTAAAAATGTATCCAAACTTAGTAAAAAAAAAAACAGTAAAACTCTATAAAAGAAATTTACGAAATAAACATTAAAACTTTCTAAGAGAAACTTACTAAAGGCAGGTATTAAAAAGAAGAAACTTACTAAACAAACATACTAAAAAAATTTACAAAACAAATGCCAAAAAAAATTTATTACAAAAAAGAAACTCACTAAAGAACGTTATTGGAGGAACTTAATAAAATAACAAAAAACTTATTGCACAAACTTACTCAAAGAATTCATAAAGAAACTTCCCAGGAGAACATGAGTGCACACCTGTATCTGGCACACTGACACACACCCACACACACACATACATTCCCTACACACCATTCCAGCTCCAGAAGAGCTGTCGATAAAAGCTGATCAGAGACGGACAGGTCAGAGAGACGTGCGGTACACAGACTGAAGTGCACATGGGGTGTGTGTGGATGGTTGGCTGCATGTGTGTGTGTGTGTGTGTGTGTGTGTGTGTGTGTGTGTGTGTGTGTGTGTGTGTGTGTGTGTGTGTGGTGTGTGT
>JBBPCX010000028.1:4072938-4090195 GCA_037974365.1 Hydrocynus forskahlii | reverse complement strand
CACACACACACACACACACACACACACACACACACACCCTCTCACACACACACACTCGCTCACACACACACACACACACACGCGCTCACACACACACACACACACACACATACACACACACAGACTCACACAGATATACACAAACATTTACTCACACACACAGACACACTCACTCACACACACACACACACATACACATTCACACAAACACACTCACACACAATCACACACACAACCCACAAACACACAACCAAAAAACACACACCAACAACAAACACACACAACCAACAAACATACACACAACCAACACACACACAGCCAACAAACATACACCACCAACAAACACACACAAACCCAATGCGCACACACAACCAACACACACATCCAACAAACACACACAGACAACAAACACACACACCCAATAAACACACACACACCCAATAAACACACACTCACTGCTTATTAAGCAACATTGTAAAACAATTTGTTACATTTAGTACAACTATTAAGCATAATTGATATCCGTCAAAGTAACACTCACAAATGAAGCTGCCAAGCTGTTGTTTTGCGTACACGCCTTTACAAACCGTCTTTATGGAATATTTATCATCCCCCCATCTTCATTCATAACTACTATGGCACTGTAACCATAGCAGCCACGGCTGCTGTACAGCAAACCTAATCGTCGAACGAGGAAAAGTCGAAGCATCCAGACACAACATCGAGGTGAACATCGTCTCACTGACGAGGAGATGTTTCGCTGCTC
The DNA here is from genome assembly GCA_037974365.1 of Hydrocynus forskahlii. Taxonomy (NCBI): domain Eukaryota; kingdom Metazoa; phylum Chordata; class Actinopteri; order Characiformes; family Alestidae; genus Hydrocynus; species Hydrocynus forskahlii. Next base: position 4,089,429 of record JBBPCX010000028.1, on the reverse strand, counting down.
TGCAGTCAGGCGGTGCAACCAGAGCAGATGCATGAACAGTTCACAACATAACGTAAACATGCAGAAATAGGTAGAACCTTTTAATAAGGGGTTAAGCGACAACAAGCTGAAGTTGTTAAATAGTTAGTCTTTGTAAGTGTTGAATCATGAGTACTGGCCCTCGGTTTGGGCAAAAAGTCAAAACTCAGTCAGGAAACAAACAAAAAAAAATCACCTCTGCCTTGATGCTATTTTCTGTTAGCATCCATATAGGATTTAGTAGCAATTTAGCACTAAGCTAACAGTATTTTTGGCCGTTTAAACAATGACATCTGAAGCTTGTAAAAGACATGCATGTTGTATGTGGAGTTTGTAACGGATATAAACTATGTGAGCTTGTGTGTTACATTTCTAGTGGAACTCCTTTAATAAAGAGTCCTGGAATAGAGCTGCTTCTGTTCACCATCTGACACACACACACACACTGGTTACACCTTCTGACACACACACACACACACTGGTTAGACCTTCTGACACACACACACACTGGTTACACCTTCTGACACACACACACTGGTTACACCACCCGATTCACACACACTGGTTACACCATCTGACACACACCCACTGGTTACACCATCTGATACACACCCACTGGTTACACCATCTGATACACACCCACTGGTTACACCATCTGATACACACACACTGGTTACACCATCTGATACACACACACTGGTTACACCATCTGATACACACCCACTGGTTACACCATCTGATACACACCCACTGGTTACACCATCCGATACACACACACTGGTTACACCATCTGATACACACACACTGGTTACACCATCTGACACACACACCCACTGGTTACACCATCTGATACACACACACTGGTTACACCATCTGATACACACACACACACACACACTGGTTACACCATCCGATACACACACACTGGTTACACCATCTGATACACACACACTGGTTACACCATCCGATACACACACACTGGTTACACCATCCGATACACACACACTGGTTACACCATCTGATACACACACTGGTTACACCATCTGTCACACACACACTGGTTACACCATTCCGGGAAATGTAATACATTGTTTATTCAATTGCTTATTTTATTTATGAATTTATTTTTTTTCTTGTCATTTTACCACAATGTCGTTGTACAAAATAAAGGTATTTGATTTGATTCCACACACCCCGGTTAGACTGCTGATCATATTAACAGTCAGTGACATACATACAATATCCAGAAGGACTAGAGTGATGTTTTCTCACATTAATATGGTTCCTCATCCTAATTATACTGGGGGTCAATCTGACATATTAGGACTTCAGTTAAGTGCCTGAGGGCCTGACTGTTGACAGCTTGCTTAGTTATATACCTTTATACAGTTATACAGGGGTGAAACAGGATTAATTGGACAATTTTCCATTGGGCATTTTCAGGTTTTAACACTTTTTGTTTCCAAACAAAACTTAAAACAGTGCCTTCAAGTCCCTGATGATCCCTTCCTGCCTTGAAAAAATAGGCCTTTGAGGTTTATTATTAATTTTGACAGCCTGCTTCATAGTAAATGCACCCAAAGACTCCCATTCACCTCAACAGCAGATGCTTGTGATTTAGCAGCAATTTTGGAATAGTAGAATGAATTATAGTCTATTACAGTAAAAATGCTACTTTCACATTTAAAAAAATGCTTTGTTCATTGTCTAAGTAAATGGTTTGTGTAGTGGTGCGTGGGCGTTTGTGTAAACTCTGTCCCATATCACAGTTATTATGATGAATGAGTGGGTCTATATGACACTGAACGTCTTTTCCCAGCGGGATAAGTGGCAGAAAAAAGTTAAACTGAGAGCTATGGGGAGATTATGTCAGAGTTAATGAGCTTTTGCTCTGCTATCATATGGTCAGTTACTCTGCTTCAAACAAGCACATGACTGCGGCCTGAACCCCGAACCCTCACATGCTCTCATACAGTAAAGCTTTTCACTGCATGTCACCACAATTCAGCTGCATCTGAAAGCTCACTGCAGGATTTAGACCTGCAATTATAATGGATTCTGTGTGTGTGTGTGTGTGTGTGTGTGTGTGTTTGTGTGTGTGTGTGTGTGTGTGTGTGTGTGTGTGTGTGTGGTGTGTGTGAGATATTACTGCCACAGAATGCCATGATTCACGTTCCCTCTCAGAAAGGCAGAGTATCAAAGGTGGAGATAAAACTAATTCCACAGTAAGTGTGTGTGCACGTGCGTGTGTAGGAGCTTCAGTCCAGTGTGGTTTCCATTACAAATGCAAAGAACTCCACATTTGCCCGAAAAAAACTGAAACTGAAAGATCCTCTGTTTACGTTGAAGATCCAAACATACAGTAAGATCCAAACTAACCCTGTACACTGTAATGCTCAACATCTTAGCTGAAGAGCATCCTGACAGACTGTGTGTGTGTGTGTGTGTGTGTGTGTGTGTGTGTGTGCGTGTGTGTGGAGAATCAACAAAAATCCCTATATCAACAAAAATGCATAAAAGTTAGGACACCCTAGCCCCTAAGAGCTAGTGTTACCACATTTGGCTGAAATAACTGCAGTGAGACGCTTCTTGTAGCCATTTACCTGTTCTGATATCGGTCGGAGAAACGTTTCCGCTTCCACCTCCATGCTTCACAGTTGTTAGGAGGTAAACCAAGAGCACCCGCGTATAGTGAAAAACTGTGTTGCTGTGATATGGTAAAAAAAAAAAAGCCTAAAAATGCCTATTTTTATAGTAGAAAATGTAAAGGTAAAGCCGTATTTGTACTGTAAAGTTTACACTGAATTCCTTCAGTGCTAGAATGTAAAATACCAATATTACCCCTGTATAGACTGCACTGTAATTCATGCAGGGGCGTTTTCTTTGGTATAAGCAGGTAAATACAGTAATTAATTCATTTAATTTACAGTAATAAAAATATGGGGCTTTAAGAAGAACAAAACGAAAAACACGACGGGAATGCTAATAGGAATATGCGCCGGTGTCCCTCTTGATATCGTGTTAGGTGGGGGGGGCTACCCGGGCCCCTCGTTCTTTTGTGTGGGGGAGCCAAAATTTCCTGCCCGGCCCAAATTTACCATCGTCCGGGGTGGGGGCCCAAAATTACGTGGCCGGCCCCAATTTACCCTCGGCCCACCGGGCAAATGCCCGGAAAGCCCGATGGCCAGTCCAGCACTGGTAACAGTCATGAGTCTGTGTCACACACTACAGCAGGGCTTCAGCCTGGTCTGAACACAGTTCAAGAAAGAGAGAGTAAGAGAGAAGAGAGAAGAGAGAAGAGAGAGAGTGAGAGAGAGAGAGAGAGAGAAAGAGAGGGAGAGAGAGAGAGAGAGAATATGCAGACAGAGAGTAAGAGACAGAGAGAGAAATGAAAAGACAGAGACTTTTTTTTACTTTTAAACATCTTTCCATTTCCCCAGTGTGAGTCACCAGTAAAAAACAAAATGCCTTTCTTTGGTGAATTTTAAAAAACTTTTGTCCAAACACAATTTTTTAAAAGGTTGTTTCCCGATCAAAAAGGAAAGTCCACCTGAATGCATGATTCCACCAGAGCCCTAAACAGATGTAAAATATCCTGGCCATTCCGACACATTCTAAAAGTGTTTGAAATGGACTCCGACATTTAGTTTGGTCAGGTCTAAGACGGGAGCTGCTGCAGAACGGTCATGGTTCTGTACGGTAATTCCAACGCTCACGTGGCGGGAGCTACTTAATTCACCAAACGAATGGAAGGACGGGGATGAAAAAAGAGGGCACAGTGAAAACCGGTCTATAGGCAGTGGATAGAATGGAAAAACAGGAGCCAGCAAATACTCTCTCCCATGCACACACACACACATCTGACTTTAACCTGCTCCTTTACTCCTTCCTTTCTTTCTTTGTCTTTTCTTTTTTTCTCTCTTGTGGAATGGGAGTAAATGCTTTGAGAGGTTTATGGCGACATCTCGGCCTGGCAAAATCTAGTCCCAGCTGGATCCAGGTACTGCCACTCAACACACACACACACATACACACACACACACTCAAATGAAAAACAAAACACACTCTCATGGAAAATCTGTGTCTGAGTCTCTCTCTTTCTCTCTCTTTCTAATACTTTCTCTCTTTTCTTCTGAGAGAGAAAAAGGGGGAAGAAATATGGGGTGCCGTTTGTAAAAACAGCTTCACAAATTTAGAGGTGTCATTTTTTTCATCATGTAGCGCAACGTTCACACAATTTTCACACATTTTGAGCTAAATGTGTTTAAAAAAAACAGTGTTACATTTTGGTACATTTGGTATAAAGAAAATAAACAGCAACAAAGACAGAAAGAGTTGGGGAGGAAGAGAGAGACAGAAAGAGAGAGTAAGACAGAAGAGAGAGAGAGAGAAAATGCAGACAGAGAGTAAGAGAAAGAAATGAAAAGACAGAATTTTTTACATTTACACATCTTTATTCAATCAATCATTTAATCAATCACTTCCCCCGTGTGAGTCACCAGTAAAAAACTAAATCCCTTTCTTTGGTGATATTTAAAATATTTTGTCCAAACACCAATTTTTAAAAGTAAGCAGGTTGTTTGTTTCCTGATAAAAAGGAAAGTCCACCTGAATGTATGATTCCACCAGAGCCCTAAACAGATATCAGATAAAAGATAAAAACAGATAAAATATCCTGCCTATCCAGTCTTTGAAATGGATAGTTTTGCTTGACCAGTTAAAAAAAATATGCTATTGCATTTTTTACTTAACGCCAACAACAATTATTTTATTAGCAGGTTTGTTTTTAATCCTTTTATCTTAAAAGTTTGTTGGTTTTATGCTCGTGGGTGCATGGGTATGTGTCCGCTGGTTTTCGAGGGGGTCTGAATTTTTAGCATCTCAATGACATAACATACTTAAATTCAGAATCCAGCAGGATTCATTCTGGTTGGGCTCACCAGCTTCGCATAGCACTCAACAGCATGTTCATCAACAGCAGATTTTTAATGAACAGGGAGACGTTAGATAACACAGCTTTTTTTGGACAGGCTTGAAAAAGGCATAATCGGGACGAATTCATTATTAATTCCAGTCAGGGCCAGTTCCAATCTAGTTGTCCACTATTGACACTTCATTTAGAAAAATCACAATCACTTTGTTCATTCGATACGCTGATTTAATATCGGTGACTTCTCTGCCAACCATGAGCATACAATCCCCGACTACAGGGTCAAGAACATACTTACATCCATGCCTGATATTCAGACGGGAAAAACTACACTCACTTTCAGCAGCCATACCGGAACTGCCCGCCAACCAGAGTCAGCAAAGAAATAGTTCAAAGCCACACAAACACTAATCAACTATATACTATGGAAAAAGTAAGGAAAAAGGAAAGGAAAGAAAGAAAAACACCATGGCGCGCTCTCAGTCACAACACGCTCTACTGCTCCAGGCGCTGACGCATGCTCACGAGAGAGAGAGAAAGACTGTAGAGATGATAGGGCTGATTGTGATATATACTCTGAAAAAAATATTGCTTTTGAAGATTTTTAAACTCAAACTCAGCCGGCAAGGGGCCGCACACACACACACACACACACACTCATTGTGGTAAAAGTCAAAAGCCACATCAGCTTCCTGTTCTGACCTACAGTGGTCTGATGTCAAGCAGGTTCCCACAGGGTCAAGAAAGGTCATGTGGGGACGTCCTTCCCCTATGGGGTTCTTTACGCTTAATGGTTTTTCCGTTTTTAATTATTTAACAGCCCTTTTATTTAATATAATCATTTTTTTTCTATTTTAATTAAATAATTAATTATTCTACGTGTGTTCTAAGCAGATTTGACCTGAATTTACTTGTCTTAAACACACACACATACACACTTCATCACCCAATATATTAATAAAAAAACATTTTGTTTGATTGTATGTTTTAGGCATTATGCGTTGATCTGCCATGTGGGGATCCAAAGGCGAACTTGGGGCTCTGCAAGGTCACTTTTAGGACCCGTTACCACAGTGACCCCCATACCACGCCAATCCACCGCTCGGGAACATGGCCACAAGCACTCCTCAGGGTGAGAGAGGGGAAGCACCACTTCAGGTTTACAAGCCTTCCTCCCATACACACATACACACACACACACACACACACACACACACACATACAAACAAACCCACACACTCAGACTAACATACACACACACACACACACACACACTCAGGGACATAGGGGACATTGTTCTCCTTGAGAGTTTTGTTTGAGCAGCTCTTGTTTTGCCTGCTCTCACTTAAGACACAATGCAGACGCATGCTCTCCTCCTCTCCAGACACTCAATACCCCAAACTGCACAAGTACTACCAGCTTCTGGACCCCAAACTGCCCCAACACTACCAGCTTCTGGACCCCAAATTGCCCCAACACTACCAGCTTCTGGACCCCAAATTGCCCCAACACTACCAGCTTCTAGACCCCAAATTGCCCCAGTACTACCAGCTTCTGGACCCAAACAGCCCCGTAATACTAGTTTATGGATCCTAAACAGCCCTAGTGCTACCAAATTCTGGATCCCAAACTGCCTCAGATTCATCAGTTTCTAGACCCCGAACTGCCTAGTATTACAAGCTTTTGGATCTCATACTGTCCTATTATTACCAGCTTCTGGACCACAACTTTACAAATAGCACCAGTTTCTGGTCCCCAAACTTCCCCAGTACTCCCAGCTTCTGGACTCCAAACTACTCCAGTACGACCAGCTTCTGGACCTCAGACTGCCCCAGGTGTACCAGATCCTTGATGCCAAACTGCCCCAGGTCTGCCAGCTTCTGGACTAAAACTGCCTAGCTCCTAATCCCCAGTACCTACCTTCTTGGACCCCACTGTTACCAGAACTACCGTTTTCTGGACCCCAAACTGCCTCAGTACCACCAGCCTTTGGAGCCCAAACTGCTCCAGAACTACTGCCTTTTAAACCCCAAACTAGCCTGACCTGGACCTCAAACCTGATACTGAAAGCCTAAGTATCCAACACCTCAAAACTCCTCCTGGCCAATTTTATTGTCTCTTCAAAAAACACCTTTCTCTGGGCCTCCACAAGCCATCTCCACCACTTACCCAGCCACTTATAAATTCAGGTATTTTATCTTCAGTGTTGTTGTAAGTACCAACAACATCATAAAGCTATGTGATTCTATCAACATAGAGAGAATCTTTGAGATTCTTAACTGTTTTTGGTCACTTGTTAAACGGAAGCAAATCTGTGACACTGACCATGTTAAGCCTTTGGAGAGAAAGGTCAGTGTGTGTGTCTGTGAGTCTCCTTCATTTCATTAAAGTGTGTGATCAGATGACTCTCAGGTGGATCTGATCTGCACATCACAGGCTTGTGCACAAAATTGTGGAGGTCCCGCCGTAATGAAAGCAGAAGAGCCTCTGAACCTCATGGAGATATTTCACACACTCTACTCTCCACACAGTCACACACTTATAAATATAAATCCATATTGTAAATTGTACATTATTGTTTATTATATTGTTCAGTTCAGTATATATTCTTTGTGTTTTTACATGTTGTTGTTGTTGTTTTGTACTGTTGTGCTTGAGAGACACCATTGACCAGAATCAAATTCCTTGTATGTGTTTGCCTACATACTTGGCCAATAAACGTGATTCTGATTCTGTCCGATAAATGATCTGATCACACACTGTCCTCCTCATTCACGCTGTCTGATAAAGGGTCTGGTCAGAAATTCTGCTCCTCACACACATTGTCTGATCAGATCTGGGATGGAAACTACTTTGTAACTATGTGACATACTTTGTAACTATGTGACATATATGTACTCTTGCAATTATATAGTCTTAGAGTACATACTCTTGGAACTATGTACTCTTACTTAAGGCACTTCTCCATAGGTATACAGGAGCCATGCTGTACCAAAACTATACTGCGATGGCATGGACCTTGCAGCACATTTTGATTTTCCATTGTATCAGTAACAGTGTTGCTGACGCGTCAGCAGTGCAACTCTCTCCAAGTTTATGGCGCATCGTCATCCCAAAACCACGTCCATGGAGTTGTATCAGTTTTTCTGTCAGAGCCGTTATTAATATTGTGGTCTTTGATTATTTATGGTCTTGTTTGAGATTTTTTTTTTTTTTGGCATTATTTAGTCATGCAATGAATACCTATGCCAGTTAATTTGTTAGCGAAGTCCTGATACATCTTTGTGTTTCTCATGGTGTTAAAGACAAAAACTCCCACTGGAATTTATCTTCAGCCCAAACAGATAGCACTGCTTGTTCAATCTGCCAGTTGTTAGTTTTGATCTCCACTGGTGTTTTTTTTTGTGTGGACAGTAAAAAACAATGGCCTATTTCCTGGTTGTGATAACATTTTAACGAATCAGAAAGCAGTGGAACAGCCTCCTCAGCTGCTGCCCACTTTCCACTTTTCCATGACAGCATGGGTATGGTTTGGGAACGGGGCACTTTATTTGTAATGAAAAACATTTGTTAGCGGTATTGTGCGGTCTCTGTGCCAGTGAAAAAGCGCCCAATAGAGCACACACTCTTATGAATAATGTACTCTTAGAGTACATAGTCTTACAGCTTTGTACTCTCATACCACATACTTTTACTTGGAGTACATCCTGTCACAGTCCCCTGCCCCCTGTGCATCCAACATTCACTCCCCAAGCTCCCTAAATTCCCAAGACTCTGCTCGCCAAACTCCTATAATATTCTGCTGTCCAACCCCAAACTGTCCACCTCCCATTCCGTCCCTCTACTCTTTCTCCATCCCTCTTGTCTTTCTCTGTCCCCATCATCCTTTCAGCCCCGCGTCCCTTTTTTCCCCATCATTCCTGGCGGCCAATAAGAAATGCATTAATTCCTGCGGAGCGATCTCACTCGTAAATGATCCAATTGTGCCCGATTGGATACACTCTCTCTCTCGCTCTCTCTTTCTTCTCTCTCTCTCTCCCTCTTTCGTTCCCCTCAAAAAAGACAAAAAAGTGGACGAGAGGAGTCAAAAAGTCCAAACATCAAGAGTAGCTTTCTGACCCAATCACTTCTCTGAGACAGGATCTGTCTCCCAAATACGTGTGTGTGTGTGTGTGTGTGTGTGTGTGTGTGTGTGTGTGTGTGGGGATGTAATGATGTTGCCAAGCTTTTGTCCCGCTTTGAGGGCTCCTTTTTTTTCGTTGCTGTCCGATGGAGAGAAAAAGATCCACCACCGCCTCCCAGGCCCGAAGCCTTTCTCCCTGTACACACACACACAGACACACACACACACAGCCCATTTGCATTTAAAAGGTCTGCGGACGGCTCTGAATGCCGGCCGGCTTCCCCGTGGCCATGGCGACAGCAGAAAAGGTGCAAAATTCAGTCCTGAAGAACTTCGGACGACTTTATAAAGCAGTCAGTAATCAGGCGGAGGAGACAGGGGCTGTGAAACAAGTGGGTCGCCCCTAAAGAGACTCAGCCGCCCTGTAAGAGCATTACTTTCCAAAGGGCTCTGAGACGCAGGGCCTTTTTTTTTAAAGAGGAGGCAGGCTGGATGTGACTGTATGAGAAAGGGAAGATTAATACCCTGAAAATTGCAGGAATCTGATGGAAACACAACAGCCTTTTTGTTTCTGCAAAGGTTTAAAGCACTGTGAAACTTCATCTCCTCGGAATCTCCACTCGTCCTGAGAGCCGAATGAGGCTTTAATGAAGCAGAACCTCATGCAGGGAATGACTCCTAATAAATTAGCACAAAATAAAGGCACGATGGGCTGGGATGTCCATTATTTGTGACTTGCAGATACGATAAAATTAACAGAGAAGTTGCAGGTGCAGATTCAGATTATTCATATTTTTTTTAGAATTTAAACATCAATGAAAGTTATCATTTTCTGTAAATGAGGAGCGTTCTTTACATACTTTACAGACAAGCAAAACAAATAAAACAGATTTAAGTATAAAAATATAATCATTTAACTACATAACACCTGTGTATTCTTAAAATTATGTACTCTTACTTAGAGTATTTACTCTTACAACTATTTACTCACAACTATTAGATAACCATTTAACCACACAAAGAAACGGACACTTTACACTTAGAACCATAAATGCATTTAAATGTCTGAACTCATCTCTGGGTCTCTGAGGACTGGTTTGAGACCCACAGAAGAACCTCAGGAGAGGGATTACCTAGCTATACCCTCACAAGAAGAAGCTTTGTTGTGTCTGAGGTTAGGTCTGGTATATATTTATATATTTTATATGTTTTGAAATTACAAAAGAAAAATATCATCCCTTGCAGTACCATAGTAGCCCACCGGGGGGCCCACAGATTAAAAAACAATGCTAAATGTTGTATAAATGGACTAAACCATTATTAACAATGCAAAATATTAACTCAGATTGGGCCTGTGTTGAACCCCAATGTGTGAGCACGCTGGTCAGCATGCGGTGGTGTGTGCTGACGAAGAGCTGGATGAGTTTTAAGCAGAAAATTGCTGCCGTCGCAGCGTTAAATGGGATAACAACTCAGACAATAATCCCTCACTGACAACCATGAGGCAATGAACAGAGGCTCAGAGTGAGGGGGTGGAGGGAGAGAGAAGGAGAGAGAGGGAGAGAGAGATAGAAAGAGAGAGGGAGAAAGAGAGCACAAGCAAGAGAGAGAGAGAGAGAGAGAGAGAGAGAGAGTGTATTGCTGGGTAGCCGCTGTTATCCTTGATAATCCCCACATACTGGACACTACAGCATCCTACTGTGAGGGAGAAAGAAATAATAGAAAGTAAGAAAGGATAAAAAGAAAAGAAAGAAATAAGGAGACTAGACTAATGAAAAGATGTTTGTGTGTGTGTGTGTGTGTGTGTGTGTGTGTGTGTGTGTCTGTGCGTGTGTAAACAAGCATAATCATATTCTCATTGAGAAGTGTCCAGGGGTTTGTCTCTACAGACTTAATTAAAGAGTGCGTGGATGTATAAATAAACAACAAACGACGAGATAAACAACAACAACTGCTGCTGCTTAATAAAGGAAACGTACTATTAGAAGATGCGGTCGATTATGAATAGGAAATGACAGGTCTGGATAACGACCAATCAGCCAGGTCACACCAACCAGGGACAAAATAACAGAAACATACCATTCAGTACTCATACACCTTGGCCATCAGAAACACTTCCTTTATTAGAAACACCTCCTACACAGGTGTGCTCTGCAGATGTACAGTTACAGACGGGAGCCCACCTGTCACTACACTGGTGGGCACCTTCACTCACTATAGTATAAACAAAAACTGGTTAATAATAGACTAATTGAGGGTCATAACAGCACCACTGGCCTTCAGGTATCTACAGGTCAATATCTCAGAATCTCACCTGACTCAAAAACTACTGCTTCATAATAAGGACCTTTCAAAATAAGTAGCTTGTTCTGTAGGCCTATATGTGGTAACACTTTAGTAACTACAAAAACAGAACTGTTCATTATTATGAATATTGCTTCAATTTAGCAAAAGTGTAATTTCCGGTATTTTATATACAACATACAATGTATATATACAATGTGTATATATGTGTATATATATATATATATATGCATATAAATACGTACACACACACACACACACACACACACGCATACACACACATACATACATACACACATACACACACACACTGCAAAAGTGATCAGACCCTGATTTCTTAGAGAAAACAGAACTAAACTTCTGTTAAGGTGCCTGACAGGCTTTGCTTTCAACTCAGAAATCAGATTAGTGTGTGTTTTAAGAGCACACTACACAGCACACTTCCAACATAGAACATGAGCAGCAACACAGGAGAGGTGCGTTTTTTTAATCATGCAGAGATGAAGACATCCAGAACAGCAGGAGAGCATCTGAGCTGAAGACCTGATGTGAAAGGGGTTCTGCCGCATCTGAAGTGTCACTGAATAATCCTGAACCCTGTGTGTGTGAAATGATGTATGGTGGTACTGGAGGCGGTTCAGAGGGAGTGAACTGATTGAGTTTTCTGCCCTCTTTAAATCTCTAAAGAGCCACTTCCTCTCCATAATCACACATAGAGGAGTGAGGGGTGTGTGTACACCAAACAGCCTTTTCACACTCATAAATCAATGTCGCTGTTCAGCACAATGCAACACAACACACTGGCCACAACATTCAGGGACCTGAGAGATGCTGCAACTTCACTGAAAACACGGGCTGCCAAACTGCCTGCAGTGTGTTGTGTTTGTATTGTGCTGGACGGTGGCCCCTCCCCCCATTTCTTCATATTTTGCTTCCAAAGAGTCAAACTTTCTTGTATTTTGAATGTAGTCTTGAGGAACAGTTCTCCAGGCTTCCTGAAGAACTTTCAGAGGCTCTCATTTTTAGTCCAGTCCCTGAACCTGACCAGTTTCAGAAGATTTCTAGTATGTTAAGTCACACATAAGAATCATTCAAGCATGATAAAGCCATCTAACTTAAGGAACGAACCAGTGAAGAAACAAGTGATATGATTCCAGATGATCAAGCTGGTGATTTGTATACTGTTGATGCTGAATGTTGAGTGGTTGGTACATCTTCATCTAGGCACATTGTATCTTTAGGCATAAAAAATATTTTTGCACAAAAAAGGTGATTTTTCAAAGCAAAATATGAAGAAATTACATGTGGCTCAAGACCTCTGCACAGTTCTGTATATATGTGCTGGGTGGCCCAATACCCCTTTTCATGTCCAATACCAATACTGATCCCTCAACCTTGAGTATCTGACAATACCAATACCTATCTTATACCATCCCTCTCTTCCCTATCTCCCTCCCTTCAGCAACTAATCTCTAAATAACACATCTGTCTGAATAAAAAACAGTTTCTACTGAAAGAAAATCCAGTTTCTACACCCATGGTACACAGTGTCTCATTATAGAGTCCTGCACACATGGCTGAACCTCCTACGGCTCTTTGTTAGACATATATTATATGTTTGGGTGCAGGAGTCTGTATTTTAATCCCTACAAAGTGCACTGTGTAGTGAGCAGGAAGCCGTTTGGGATGCAAACATGCTGCTCGTCTGTGTTACTTGTGTCCTCATCGGTGTGTTTCCCTTCATGGCACGTCTTTCAGAGTTTAGATCCTTTAACAGGATCATTCAGGCTTTTTCCAGTATCATATCCAGAGCTCTTGGCCTACACCGGACCGATACTGATACTGAGAATGCCATGAGTATACTGGAGTTTGCCCTAAGTATACAGAGTTTACTAAGTAGGTCCTGAGTAAACAGAATATGTCCTGAGTGTACTGAGGATGAAACATTCACATCCACATCACTGCTTCACAAAGAGAAAGGCAGAACAATACTGAAACACATGCCTACAAACACACACACACACACACACACACACACACACATACACTATGACATAAGATCCACTGGGATAATCAAATCCAGAGAAACTGTTCCTGACTGTTTGAGTTTAGAAAATGAAGAAACTTCTCTATAACTCAGACAGAGGGAAAGAGACAGAGAAGGAGGGAGAGAGAGAGGTGGAGAGAGAGAGACAGAGATAGAAACAGGGGAACGAGAGAGAGAAAAAGAAAGAATGTGGTAGACAGATCAAAACAAAGACAAAATAGCAAGTAAAAGAAATAAGAAAGAATGAAAGAAAAGAAAATAAGAGAGACAGCAGGAGAGGGAAAAAGAGAGAGAGACAGAAAGATAGAAGGAGGAAAATGGGGGGAGAGAGAGCGAGAGAGAGAGATATCAGGTACCCCAATCACGCGTGAGGAGATTCAGTCACGTTGAACTTCCAGACTCCAGAACAGCGGCCCAAAAACATCCAGCTGCTTTCAATTAACCAAGCACACACACACACACACACACACACACACACACACACACACACACACACATACACAAAGTTCACCCCCGACTATTTACATACAAGCCATTTTGCTTCTATTTCACTCTCTTTCACTCAGACTGTTAAAACCTTGCAAACAAACACGTGCATACACATACCCACACACACTCACACACACAGGCAAGCACACTCGCAAACACACGCACAGACACACACACACACACACACACACACACATCGAGCTTTCTAATTGACACATAAAAACAGGAAACCTTTTAAAACAAAGAAGCAGTTTAACACAGGCGATCAGGTAAGTGATGGGGGGAGAGGGAAGACCACCCTACCCACAGAGAGAGAAACGATTATGCTGAGTGACCAAGGGAAGTGGGAAGGCCATCCTACCCAAGGAAAGAGGGAGAGGACCATTATACTGAGTGACTGGGGGAGAGTTTTTTTTTTCTGTAAACAAAAAAGATATCTATAGAAACAAATATCTTATTCCTATATGACATCTAATAAAAGTGAACACAGTGTGTGTGCGTGCGTGCGTGCGTGCGTGTGTATGTGTGTGTGTGTGTGTGTGTGTACCCCAGTGGAAAACTCATTAGGAGTTAAGGAAGATAAGAATAACTTTTCTCACTGGTGCCAGTATATCTGCAGTAAAAAACACACACACACACACACACACGCACACACCCCAGTACACTCTGGAGGGTGAGTGAGAGAGACAGAAAGAGACACGGAGACAGAGAGAGAGTCAGAATGGTGCTGGTGTCTGAAAGAGAGAGTGTGTACAGTATGTGTTTGAGAGTGTTTGTGGGTTGGCGTCATATCTGTGTAAAATATTCACCCTCCACAGTAAACAAAAACAACAACAGCTGGACCAGCAATCTGTTAACACATTGCAGAAAATTTAAAAACACTGCATAGACAACAAACTTAACTCCATTTTTATTTGTTCTCTCTAATGAGATTATTGGTGTTAAAAGCTGTTTCACTCCCCTCATCAGAGTCACACATCTGACCTTAACTGAGGCTCAGTTAGTCCTAGATACATCACTGACTGTAGAGTCATAGCATACGCAGGTTTCAGTCAGTTCTAAATACATAACTGACTGAAGAGCTGTCGCATAAGCAGGTTATATGTTACTGATTGTCAAGGTAAAATATAAACAGGTTTCAGTCAATTCTAGCCACGTCACTAAATATAGACCCTTTGTGTTGGCATGTTTCTGTCAGCTCTAGCTACATCACTGTCTGTTGACCAGAGTGTAAGATGATTTCAGTCAGTTCTGGATACATCACTGACTGTGGAGCTGTAGTGTGAGTAGGTTTCAGTAAATTCTAGATGTCGCTGGCTATAGTTTTATTTTAGTCTCTCAATCTGACCCCTGTCACACCCCAATCAAGACGCAGATGGTGCCAAAAAACATCACATGATCATTAATTACGTCCAGTGAGGTGAACACAAGAGAGAGCCGGGCGAAGCCCAATTGAATGACCATGTGTTCTGAAGGAGAGCAGCTAATGAGGCGTGACAATAAGAACGATGAGAGAGAGACAGAGAGAGGGAGAGAAAGAGAGAGAGAATGTAAGAGAGGGGACTAGAGAGAAACAGAGAGAAAGACAGAGAAAGTGAGAGAGTGAGAGGGGGGGTCAATGAGTTGAAGACTAGGAAAGAATACAGAGCCAATAAGCTGATCATGCAACAACATGACATTAATTACGCAAATTAATATCAAATGCTAATTATCCCTATCAATTACTAAATGCTAATTAAACACATCGTGGAACTCACACATGCACACACACACACACACACACACACACACATCTGGGATCATTTTTACTGATAAGCCAGGTTAGCCCAGAGAGTTTTGATGGGTCAGGTTTGGACTACTAAATGCTGCCTGGGTCTGGTCAGGATCGGACTCTAGGATCGAACCTGATGTGTGCCGGACTGCTTTCAAACAAAACGGTTTTGTCTGTTTTGGGTTCAGACAAAATATTGCTTGACTCAGGATTAGCCTGGATGACGTAGGTCAGGTCAAGTTTAGGCAACATTTTGAGAGACTCAAGTTCAGACTGGACTCGAAACTGGATCATTTGTGTCAGGCTAAATTTGAACAGTTAGGTCTCAGGATCAAACTTGATGTGTGTCGGGCCAGGCTCGGACAAAATATTGCCTGGCTCGAGTCAGGATCAGACTCAAAACTTAATGATAATGTTGGGTTTGGACCTAAAGCTGCCTGACCTGGGCCAGGATAAGACTCAAAACTTGATGAAGTTGGTGAGTTGGATTACGACAAACTTTTTTTCAAGATGAAGTCCAGTTTGGATTATGTGAGTTGGGCTCAGACAAAATGTTGATGAGTTAAAGTCAGCTTCGGACTCAGAACTTCACAATGTCGGTCGGGCTGCATGCCATGGTCTGAGGCTCGGTCAGAAAGTCTGGGCGTATATTAGGGCTCTAACATGCTACATTCTTTAACTTTAATGCTCATAGACCACCTACTGGGCAAGGCAGCAGCCACAAATACCCATGACCAGAGTGTGTGTGTGTGTGTGTGTGTGTGTGTGTGTGTGTGTGTGTGTGTGTGTGTGTGTGTGTGTGTGTGTGT
>JBBPCX010000028.1:4052934-4072838 GCA_037974365.1 Hydrocynus forskahlii | reverse complement strand
AAACTCATCAAACACATCAGAGAATATCTCTCTGAGGAACGATCTGAAGTTCTCATCCACTCTCTGTCCTCCCATGTCATTTCCTGACGCCTTGTGCAGCTCCTTCAGACGACCTTCCTCCACCACCTCATGTACTGTTATATCAATGGTTCCACCTAAAAAAGAGCAAAACACTTCAGAAACAAGAAAAATGAGAACAAGCAATTATTTTTGTGGTTGTATTTCATGTTCTCCAAACTTGAAAAGGCCAGATCATCTCACTTCTCTAGTATATTGCTAAGAACATTAATAGCACTCTTGCTCTTTTTTCAACCATGGATAGGCTAACAAATTCCCCAACACAGTTATTTTAAATTACAGCTAAAATATGTAATGAGCTTGATTCTTTTTTCCATCGGAAGGTTAAAATCCAGCCAACAAGCCAAGCCCCAGCCAACAATGTCTATTTTAACAAAAATATGACGTTCATGTTGGAATTTACTGCTACTGATGGCACAACTTAAGCTATATAATTGCTGTCTTGACAAGTTTTATTTAAATATGTCCTGGTATTCCATAGAGTTCGTGATGTTATGCATTCTAACAAAGTTCCCAGGGGTAAGGCAAGTGGCTACTTGTTCTTTTGTCTTTCTCATTTTGAATAATGGCTAAAAGAAATGGGTCGCGGTGTCAAATCATATTTGAGATATGATAAGATTCGATCATTTATTAGTCCTACATGTGGGAAAAATTTGTATTTGTAAGATTTCACTCTTTATATGAGTGAGCAGTAGTGGCAGCGATGGTTGCATCATGTTTAAGAAATGTATCTGCATCTGGGACATGTTGTTCTATCTACCTAGTTCTCATACATGATTTCCCTTCTTGTTTAGATTCCTCCACCAGCCAATACAATGTTAGCATGTGATGTTATTGACTGTGCCACTGTAAGACTCCAAACAAGGCATCTGGCACCTTTCATCCTAATCTCCGGAGACTTCGACCACAACAGCATGCAGGTACACAGCCATCCCACTATTGTGCATGTCTGACCACAACCTGGTGCATCTTCAAATGACCTACCTACTACTGGTGAAGGGGCACCCAGCCACTGTCAGGACAGTGAAGGATTTTGTAATGTTTCTTCTTAGTGAAACAGACTGACTGTGGTGAATGTGACTTATTTATTTTAACATACAACCTAGCTACATACAACTCATGCAGCCTGTGGTTCGCTATCTGTGTTGTGGTGTCCTTCTGTGTACGGTTACCCTGTAACTATAATACACTTCTGCCACCTAGTGGTTAGGAGTATCAACTCCACACATATCACTACATCCCTTTTCCTTGAGATGTGAAATATCTCATACAAATTGACTGCTTACATGTAAAATCAACATTGTTGCATTTTTTTACAACTAACAACAAACTCAAATAGTTGTGGGACATGAGTATAGTAAATCACTTTTGTAATTCACCAAATATAAATTTACAAGAAAAACACATCCTTCAAACTAACACATCCCGTGATAATGAATCTCAAGCATGGTTATTCCACTGCCTTTAAACTCTCCTTTGCTCTCCTTTCGTTGCAAGAAAGGTGTTATGGTGCATAACCTACATCCCATCAGAAGTTTAGCAGGAAACATGCCAGGTTAAGGTGGTGATGCTCGGTAACTTAACTGAGCTAGATATGGATCTGATTGACATTTTAATACGTTTTACTATGTGTGCTCCTTTCTCTGCATTGCTGTTGGATTTGGCGTACAGAGGGCTTGAAGTCACATGTTGAAAATCATATTCTTCAGTTCTGAAACTCTTTACAGCTGTAGGATGGTCCACTATCACTGCAGACCATCTGTGGGATTCCATGTGTTGCAAAGACAGATTTCAAGTGTTTAATCACACAATCTCCAGACATGTTGGGTAGCAGTGCTATCTCTGGATAGTTTGTCAAATAGTCAATCACTAGCAGGTAGTTCTTTCCATCCAAGTAGAAAAGATCTGCCCCAACTTTCTGCCAGGGTTCGTCAGGTATCTCTTTGATCATCATGGGCTCTTTGGGCTGTTTTGCTTGATGTTTTAGACAGGTGCTGCCACCTGAGACCGTGCAGAGTTCATTCCTGGTCAATTAAAAGTTGTGTAGGCTCTCCTCTTACATTTTTCCATTCCCAGGTGCCCTTCATGCAATCTTTCCATTATCTCTGGTGTCATTGACCAAGGAATGACTATTCTGTTCTTTCTGAGTAGCAGCCCATTTACAACACTCAGCTCCCCTCTGATGTTGTAATACTGCTGGCAAGCACCTTTAGGCCAGCCATCCGTCATCACTTTTTGTAGGTGTGCATCCTGCTTTGTTACTGCAGCAATCTGCTTTGACTTCCCGTCAGACACAGGAAATGACTCAGTGATCTGGTTCACATGGAGGTTTACAACAGTTTCAGTGAAGCACTCACCCTGTTTGGTGTTCTGCACTGTCGCTCTAGACAGCGCATCAGACAACACAATATGTTTGCCTGGTGTGTATATTAGGTCAAAATCATAGCGCTGCAGCTTCATCATTAACCTTTGAATGCATGGTGACATCTCACTGAGATTTTTCTTCATGATGGCTATTAGTGGCTTGTGGTCTATCTCTGCCATCATCTTTGGTAGTCCATACAAATATCCTTGAAATTTCTGAAATCCATACACAAGTCTTAAGCACTCCCTTTCAATTTGCGCATAGCAGCATTCAGTACTTGTTATTGTTCTGATGCATACGCAACTGGCCTCCAATCTTCACCATGAGCCTGTAGAAACACAGCTCCAATGCCATTTTTGGATGAGTCAGCGGATATTTGTCTTTTTTGATGGATCAAAGAATGTCAGCACTGGTTCTGTTGTGAGGCTGGTTTTCAGATGCGCCCATTCTTCTTCATGACAGTTTGTCCATTTGAACACTCACTTATTCTGCAACAGCTCTCTCAGGTGTACTGTTTTAGAAGACAAGTTTGGTTTGAATTTGCCAATTAAATGTATCATTCCCAGCACACTTAGCACACCCTTTTTGTCTTCGGGCCTTGTCATTTCCAGAATTGCTTTCAACGTGCTCTTCTCTGGCTCCACACCTGCCTCAGACAGCTCGTCACCTAAGAAAGTGATTTCCTTCGCCCCAGAATGATACTTCTCCCTATTCAGCTTCAGTTCATTCTTTTGAATGTGTTCAAGCAGCCTGTCACTGTGCTGCTTCTGTGTCGAGCCCCACAAAACCATGTCTTCCATATACACTAACACCCCTTTCAGGCTTTCTATTATGTTCTCCATGGTCCGATGGAACACTTCTGGAGCAGATCTTATTCCGAAAGGCATCCTTTGAAAACAATAGTGACCATACGGTGTATTGAATGTACAGTACTTGGTGTTGTCCTCATCCAGCTTTAACTGCCTAAAGCCTTGAGATGCATCCAATTTGCTGAAATACTTGGCACCGGCCATTCGACTAGTTAACTCATCCCTGGTTGGAATTTGATAGTGTTCTCTCTTTATGTTGTGATTCAGGTCTTTCGGATCCATGCACACCTGCAAGTCTCCATTTTGTTTTCTGACACACACCACTGAGTTCACACATTCAGTGGGCTCCTCCACTTTCATTATAACGCCTAGTGCTGCCATGCAGTTCAGCTCTTGCTTCAGCTTTTCACGCAGTGGTGCCGGGACGCACCTGGGAGCCTGAACCATTGTCTTTGCATCATCCTTTAGCTGTATCTTACAGGTGAATGGTAAAACACCAAACTCTTTGAAGACGTCTGAGTACAGGTCCACTACTGACTCCACACTGTAATGGGGACATTGTTAATACAGTACACCCGTTTTACTAGGCCTAAATTTTCACATGCCTTGTCACTTAGTAGTGAGTCATGCCCGTCTGGAATTACCACAAACATGCTGACATCTTATAGTCTCACTTTAAGTTTGCAGGCTCCTTTTGTATTGATGTGTTCCCCATTGTAGGCTTTAAGCTTCATCCCAGTTTGATAAATGTGTGGTTTAAACATCATGACTCTGATATCATGTTCGCTTAAGTTGGCTTTTGCTCCCATATGCAACTTGAGAGGAATTACAGTACCATTTATATCCAATGGTACCTTCTACTTGTCCTTCTCTACACTGTTCACATTTAACACAATCTGTTTATTTTCTTCTTGCGCTGCTATGCCCACAAAGAATTAATCAACACAAGCCATTTCTTCCACTGTATGGACACGTTCGTCTCTAGTGTGCTTTCCGTAAGAGAAACATTGCTTGGTGTAGTGATTCTTCCCTCTACACTTGTTACACACTTTGCATATGCTGGGCATTGTTTAGGTGTATGATGGGCGCCATATCTCTTACCTTTGAAATCTCTGTTGCTTTTTGCTGCTTGTTTTCTCTTTTTGCTCTCATCCGGTTAGGGTGGCCACTGCCATTGCTGCACAATCTTGATCTTTTGCACGCTCACTGAACATTTTTTGCATGCTGTTCTGCTACTTCGCTATCTTGGCTTCTCGTAATAACCTCACTCTCACTTTTTTGTCACTGATCCTGAACATAATTTGATCCTGTATTATTGTCTCTTGAAGTTCACTGAAATTGCACGTTCTAGCTTTAAATTTCAAGTCCATCACGAAAGCATCAAAACACTGTTCAAATGTTTCATTTTTCTTTGTTGAGCAGTGTTCATCAAAATTTTCCAACACTTTGTAAATCTTCTCTCTGTCTTCGGTACCAGTGAACACAAACTTGTTAAATACTTCCACGGCCTGAGGCCCTGCAACGGTAAGAAGCAGTGTAGGGCTTGCAAGTACAGAGGAACCGCTGTTCAAACATGCACCACTCACAGTCCACATTTACAGTCCTACTCAGACGGTCAGGGCAGTCCGCAGGGTAGTCAGTCGGTTCCAAACACAGGCCAACCGGTGTAGGACGGGCACGCTGACATATCAAGCAGGAGACCGGGTTGGGGTATCAACTATGTCTGAGCCTTCTTAGTTATAAGTTATACTCCAGGTATATTGGCCTCCTCTTAGTTGACTTAGTTGGCCAAATCCTGTTTCTTATGAGTAACGTTTCATATGCGTATTCATCCTGTCTTTCATGTTTACCTTCTCAGATCGGCAATCCAGGGACCATTGGGCCAGAGAGAAGTAGAACCTGAAATCCAACAGTGCTGGAGGTCGAGGGTGCCCCTGCTTTCTTGATTCCCAAATGCAGGGTGGTTGCTTGCAGTACTTTGTGCACTGGAAGGAGTATGGTCCCAAAAGAGGGGTTGGGTCCCAGCTCGGGACATCATTAGTCAGGAGCTCATTAAGCCTGGCCACATTACCCCAATCCTTGTCCTATCTCGTTTGACTATGTTGTATCACCAGTTCCTTTTAGGGCATCCTTGTGCCTCTTCCTGCAGGGGAGGGTTATTGTAACAGCCTTATCACTTTCATCACACCTCCCAGACCCTTAGTCTTTGTTTAAGGCTCATTATTATCCTTATCCAATTTAATCTTTTCATTGTTTACTTTGTTTCATATTACCATGTTTCATTATACATAAGTAGTTATGCCCCTCACCTGCTGTGTAACTTTATCTTTCTTATTTATAATCAGCGTACCTGGAAGTTTTATCTGGTTATGGTGTATATTATAAGCCCTGCCAGGTTTATACTGTATTTCAATATTTCTTGCAGTAAGAGACTTAACATTTTATAATGGAAACTCTATGATGCAAACTCTACGATGTAGTTATTCCTATTTAAAATAGTCTTTGTATTTCAATCATCTCAGGATATACTGAATATTTGCATAGTCCATAGTCTCAGTAAATAGTTATCAAAAAAGTTATTTTACAATCTGTCTGCAGCTCATGAATCAGTCAGTGCAGCTTGGTTTATTATGATTAACCCTTAGAATCTGAGCATGATGGATCCTTATCAGAAGCACAAAATTCTTGTCATACAGCAAAACAATGAGCATACAGAACAGCAAACACCATTTTTATTTGAGTTTTAAGGTTTAAAAGCTCTATCAGACAACAAATTATTAATTGACCGAAATCAAAATTAAGATATATGAACAGAAACATGCTAATTTTGGATTAAACTTGACCCAGCAGTTGAATGTTTTAGCACAATCAATTTTATTATTTCCAAAATGAAAACATAATTTATTCCAAGCCATGCATTCTACTGACAAGTCATTTTAAATACTGTCGTTTTAATTACATTTAAAGTTTACAAAATTCTCATTTTGAACAGTTCCCTTAGTTGGGTTTGAAAATAAGTAACTGTCAAGCAAAACTTTTTGAACAATATGGCTGCAGTTTATGAATCATGAAACAGACAGTGTGGGCTCATCTACAGAGGTGCAGTAAAAGTCTGTCAGAGACTGTTCAGTTGTGACAAACATAAAGAATATATACCTGATGACAAATATACTAACTGAAATTAGTTTACTTACCCTGAACTACATTCACCTAGTCTGAGAGGGCATAGGACTGCTTCTCAGAATCACTGGTTCGGTTTGGCAAGGGTTTAAGTCCTACCTGTCGCAGTGGTGGGAAAAAGTTCCCCTAACAATCAGAACTGCTGAGTCACTCACTGTGTGATCTGATAGGTCCCTGGTGGAGTACTAGCTTCATTTCTGGTAGAAACTTAGTTTTCTATCACCTCTGGGGCAGTTGGTAGCAGAGTGGTTAGAGAATACACCCTGCGATCAGGAAGTCGAGGGTTTGATTCCAAGATTGCTAAGCGCCTCTCAGGTACCCTGAGTCCCCACACACTGCTCCCCGGGTGCTGTGTGGCTGCCCACTGCTTCACTTGGTAAATGGGTTCAATTAGTTAAATGGGTTAAATGCAGTAGATGAATTTCGCACTGTTCACAGAGTGCACTGTGGTGTGTTCACATATGACAGAATCGTCACTTTCACTCTTAATTGTAGGTCTGGTTTTACAATGAAATTGTGTGCAATCCCATTCAATGCAAAGTAAAAGAGAGCAGAAAGTTTTAAGAGAAATAAAATAAATATAGTATATACAGAACAGGTGCTATACAAAACAAGAAATCTACTATATATAAAAATAAACAAGAAAAATATGATTGACAGCATGCGCAGTGGACCATGAAACCTCGTGTTGTGTGGGCTGGGATGTGTCCTTTGGGATGCTGCATGCTTTCCTGTGGCAACGGGACCTGTACAGCTCCTCTAGGGAGTGGAGAGCACAGCCGATGATCCTCTGTGCTGTGTTGACCTTCTGGAGTGATCCCACACTGGGATGCAGTATGTCAATATACTTTCAATGGAGCACCTGTAGAAGGACACTAGCAGCTTCTTGGCTAAGGCGTTGTTCTTTAGGACCCTCAGGAAGTGGAGTCGCTGCTGTGCCTTCTTGATAATTGAAGGGAGGCCGAGATCGTGTAGTTTGGTTACCAGTCTGGCAGGAGACACTTTGAGATGACTGGAGTAAGAGTCACTGGCTGGAAATCATTTAGGCTCTGGATGATGGTTTTCTTTGGAATAGGGATGATGGTAGAGGACTTCAGGCGGGGTGGGATGGTGGCCTGTGTTAAGGACAGGTTGAATATTTTAGTAAAGACCCCTGTGAGATGGTCTGCACAGTCCTTTAGTACCCGTCGGGTCCTGCTGCTTTTTTGGGGTTTACTGACCTTAGTACACGCCTCACGTCATGCTCCTTGACAGTGAAGACTTTCGGCTGGTGGATGTGGTCTAGCCACTTCAGGCCAAGTTTTCACCGTTTTGAAAATGGGGGGGTCTCTTTTCCTGAGGGGGGTTTAAGCTGGCAGAATTAACAGGGATATTTGGTCCGACTGGCCCAGATGGGGTCTTGGTATGGCCCTGTATCCCTGCTTGATGTTGGAGTAGTCCAGCAGGTTATCCCCATGTGTAGCACATTTCACATGCTGATAGCGTTTAGGGAACACAGTTTTTAAGTCTACATGATTCAGGAGGCTAAGGGCAGACTTAGCATTAGCGTCCAGAGCTATATACACTCCCGTGATCAGAACCTCTGAAGATAACTCCCGGTGGAGGAAAAAAGGTCTGCATTTAATAGTCAGGAACTCTAAGTCTGGTGAGCAGTGGCTGTCCACAGTCTCCGTGTTGTTAGCCCATTGTTCACTGATATAAATGCAAAGACCCCTACCTCGTTGTTTCTGAGAGTTCAGGTTTCTGTCGTAGTGGTGCAGGACACGTCCTTCAAGCTCCACAGCTGCATCGGGTATTGCTGGGTGAAGCCACAATTCTGTGATGATCAGGGTGCAGCAGTCTCTGATAAGTCTGTTGTGTACCAGCTGTAGCCTCAGCTCGTCCATTTTGTTCACAACAGACCTGGCGTTTGTGAGAAAAAGGCTGGGGAGCGGAGGTTTGTGTGGTGTTTTCCTCAGCCGCTCCCATGCGCCGGCCCTGCAGCCTCGCTTCTGCTTTCTGTCTCGGCGCCGCCTCCTCCTCCTCTTACCTGGTATTGTGAACCACGGAGAGCCCGGTGTTCTGGCTATGTCCGCTGGTATGTTGTGGTGGTGAAGGAACTCGGTTGTAACAGTCCCTTCTCGTTTTAAGCCAAGTAGCAGAAGGTCTTGTCGGCTGTAGCTGGTGTTCGCCCGACAGACCGTGGGAAAAGACATAAAAAAACACAAACAAACAAAGCAAAACGGCGTTGAACGGGAGAGCTCTGACCCTTTGTGTCTGTGCGCGCCGCCATCTTGGAACCTAAAGTTTCTCGACTTTGTCTTGGCCTTGACTCGGTCTGTCTTGGTTTTAGTCTTGGTCTTGTCTCGGTCTCGATACCCTCTGGTCTTGGTTTAGGCGGTCTTGACTACAAGTCTAGTAGGAATGGATGGCCAGGCTCATAAAAAGGCATTTTAACCATAAAATTTCACCTCATAGAGCATCACTTTTAAAATGCTTGAATGTATTTACTGCTGTTGGTTGATGACCATATATCAAAAACAAATAACCTGTAACTGTACTTTCATAACTAGGTTTCCCCACCTGCTCCCATACCATGGACCAGAGGAGCATGATCTACTGGCAGAGGAGTTTCTGGAGTACCAGACGATGCTGTTGCCACCACTGCAGCACCCTGAGGAATTTGAAATCAAAAGCTTCTGTGCTGAAATGGCTACCCAGAAAGATAAGGTAAAGATTATTTTTGTACACCAAGAACACGGTAGTAACAACTTCTTTGAGCATTAATGATGCCAACACATGGAGCATCATGGTCGATGCATGTATTTTATCATAAGTTTGTCTGTGTATTCACCTATACTCATTTCTCAAAAGAGATAAAAGAAAACACCACATGAGTGCATATTCCCATTGTGATCTTGGTTCATTTGGCACAGGTGACAGGAGTAAAGCAATTTCAGAGGCTTGCTGCAATTTCAAAGCTGGTCTTCGTCCTCTCGCATTCCAATGCAGATGCAGAGAGGGTGTTTTCTGTGGTGGGCCTCAACAAAACAAAGATAATAAACAGCTTGGCCCTAGATGGTACCCTCTCCTCCATGGATGTCTCTACCAGACTAATCTTGTGTCATTTTTGACAACTTAATGCAGTTATTCAAAACATCAATCAAGGAGGACAGTATGCTATAGGCACATAGGCTGTCATGTATAGTAAGATGTACAGTGTTCCCCGGGACCCCCAACCGCCACCAGACCCCACCCCCCTTCCTCCCCTAACACTGTACCTGTATAGTCGTCGACCACCCCTATACACCCCCCCACACACACACACACACCCCCACGGACGAAGCGTGTCCAAGCAGGACTATCTGAAAGTTGAGTCCCATTCATTCTCTATGGCATTTCGGCCATTTTTGTTGCCGAGTAGTATCGCCACAGTAACTGTAAACACCAACAAAAGTAATACCACACCTCACGCTGACGAGCCGAACATTTTAATATATAGGTTGCCTGGGTGTGTGCGTGGGTGCGTGCATGCATGTGTGTGTGTGAGAGTGCATGTGTGAGTGTGTATTTGTGTGTGTTTGTGTGTGTGTGTGAGTGTGTGTTTGTGTGCGTGCGTGTGCAAGTGAGTTAATGTGAGTGTGGTGTGAGTCTGTGTGTGTGTGCGTGCATATGTAAGTGTGAGTGAGCGTGTGTGAGTGAGTGTGAGTGCGTGTGTGTGTGCGTGTGTTTGTGTGTGTGTGTGTGTGTGTGTCTGTGTTTTTTTTTATAATTAGCTATAATTATTGGAGATTTTAATATTCACTTTGAAAAAGAACAGCGGACATATTTTGCACGTTGTGTAGAAGTCCAGAATTGGTCTTGGACCTGACTGAATGCTTCAAGAACTCTCTTTGATCTACATTAGGCTGCGTCGCACCTCTAAGATGTATAAAGGACAGACAGAAAAAGCTGAACCAAACACATGCTTTAAGGCAAAACATGCGTAGACTAGAGCGTAAATGGCGATCTGCCAACTCGGAATCCTTCCACTCCGCATGGAAAGAGAGCCTTAGAGACAACAGAGCACTTAGGCTACCATACTTACCATCCCTCATTGAATCTAATTAAAATAATCCCAGGTTTCTGTTTACTACAATTTCTGAACTAACTAGGAACCAGTGAGGTGCAGAAACACCTGCAAACTATAGCAGTGACGTTTTCATGGACTTTTTCAACAATAAAGTAGAAATAGTTAGACAAGAAATTCAATCTAGAAATTCAGCTCCACCACATACTGTTCAAAACTCAGCCATAATCGAGGAACTGACATCTTTTAATCCAGAGCTTTCTGCGATTGTTCTCTCTTCAATATCTTCACCAGTACACTCGACTCTGTTCCTACAAGCTTGCTTAATTAAGTCCTACCAGTAATCATTGGACCTCTCCTATCAATAATGAATGCCTCACTTAGTGTTGGTTATCTACCAAAATCCTTTAAATTAAACCTCTTTTTAAACCTCTGTTATAACAAACAAATCTTCATCCATGCAAGCTCTCAAATTATCGACCTCTCTCAAATCTACCATTCCTTTCTAAGATTTTAGAGAAAGTCGTAGCCCAACAGATATGTTCGTTACTACACAAAAACTGTATAAATTAAAAAGTTCAATCTGGGTTCCCACCTCATCATAGTACAGAAACAACCTTAGTAAAGATAGTAAATGATCTTTTACTGTCCGCTGACAAAGGATTTGTTTCTTTGTTGGTTCTGCTTGACCTTAGTGCGGCATTTGACACGACTGACCACTCAATTTTACTAGACAGACTAGAAAACCTTGTTGGAATTACTGGAAGCGGCTTATCTGGTGCTGTCGCCCTGCCACTCCTCACGTTCACTCAGGTTTGTGATGGTGGAGTGAAGGTACGCGGGTGTCTCAGGGTGCTCTCATGTTCATCATACCTCTCAGTTCTGCCCTTTCTTGCTAGGCTGCTTTGGCAAGATACGCTGGAGTCTTAACTTGCACTCCTCACAGATGTAAATAATTCTCAGAACATTTAAACAGAACTAACACTTGTCCAGCCTGACTGATCATCATGGGACCCCAGGTCACCACCTTCCCGGGCTTGCAATCGTTGGGGCCCTGGGCCAGCATGCCCACGACTGGTTCTGCTGCTTAAAGCTCCAACGGAGATTGTTGCTCCTGATCCTGAAATTGCATTCATTTGACTGGGGTTAAAAATTAATGGAAGTGAATGGAGAAAAAGGGATGAGTGAAAGGCAAGGAAAAGACGAGTGCTGGTCATATCCAACCACGTGTGTGTGTTGGGTAAATTGGCCTGAGGTATCACATGCAGTTTGGTGGGTTTCAGACAAAGCGTGTCCAAGCAGGATGATCTGGAAGTTGAGCCCTATTCAATCTCTATGGCATTTCGACCATCTTTGTTTGCAAGTAGCATCAGCAGGGTAACTCAAAACGTCAAAAGTAATACCACACCTTGTGCTGCCGAACCAAACGTTTTGATATTTAGGTTGCCTGGATGTGCACCACGGTTTGAGCTGCATTAAGTGCGACAAAAAATAATAAAGAAAGAACCCGAGGTGAAGAATAATATGGGACTCCCATTCATTTGAATGGGCAGGCCCATAACTAGAAAGAAAATTTCTAAAGATATTTTGAGATGGGCCTGCTACCCAGTAACCACCAAGAATCTCCATAGCAACCACCTTTTTTTAATCATAGCAACAGCCTAAAAGCTCTAGCAACCACCTCCTACACCATATCAACTCATAATTCCTTAGTAAACATGTCCTACATCGTAGCAACCACCTAGCAACACCATAGCAAGCACTTTGTATCCCACAACCACCACCTTGAAACTCACTAGCAACCACCTAGAAACTACTGAGTGACCATCTCCTACACCATAGCAATCACCTGGATGGAAGTGAATTAAATGGGCCGGCTCATAATGAATAAATAAAGAAATCGAGATGAAGCATAATATGGGACTGCCATTGAAATGAATAGGACCGTTCGGCTCCTATTCATTTCAATGGGCAGGCCTATAACAACGAAATTGTTTATAGGTGGAGAGTAATATAGGTCTGCCACTGAAATAAAAAGAAGCATTGTGCTCCCATTCATTTCAAAGGGCAGGCCCATAATAAATGCAGAGGTGAAGAATTCTGCTTCCATTGATTTCAATGGGCAGGCCCATAAATATGTCAAATAAAACATAAGTCCTTGTGATGGCCACACCTGTGGCCATCACATGAAATGTCCATAAACCTCTGCACCTACACTTTATTTATTGTTTATTTCGTTTATCATTTCAATTACGTTAATCACAAATAAGTTTCACACACAGTTTATTTATAAATCATATATTGCTTAGTTATGTTTTCTAATTTTGAATTTTGTTTGCGCTACCAGTGCAGGGGATGCTGCTGGTGGTTGGCGACATCTGGCCAGGCTGGCTGGAAGGGTTCGGCCCCAGAAACGCAGCTGCTTTATAGGGGAAGTGGCCAATTGGGGCGAACCAAGTGGTTGCAGCTTCAAGAGGGGTTTGAGTGTTTAGTTTGGGGTTTGTTTTTTTTGGGGGGTCATTGGTGTTTTTATGTTTTCGTAGGTTAGATTCGATTATGTATGTTTTGGGTAGTTTAGTGGTTTTATTGTCTGTGGTTTAGTGGTCACTGTTTAGTGTCTAGTGTTTGTTATCCCATATGTTTTCTGTTGGTCTGATCAGCCACAGTATGTATGTGCCCTTTTGTGTTTGTTAAGGAAGCTAGTTAGTTTCTGTTACTCTTAAGTTGAGTTTTGTGTAGTTCTTTTTAGTTGACCTCTTCCTTGTGGGCCCAAGGGTTTCCTGATGGGGTTATTGAAACTTGTTATTTTTGGATAAATACATTCATTCTTTTTTTTTTATTATCATGTGTTTCTTCATTGCCTGCCATCTTTGTCTATCACAGTCCTTTATAAGATGGAAAGAATATGTAACAATGCGTGTCTGACATCCTTTTTAACTGGCTGTGAGGTGAAGCAAATCAAATTCTAGACTGTCCTTTAATGCACTTGTTAACTGTTTCATCATTTAATAGCTTGTGAAAGGAGACATTATGCAAAACTCACTTTTTGCATCCTATTGTATTTCCATTCAAGTCTCTACTGCTCCTATAAACACTCCAAGCGTGAAAAAAAACACCCATCCGTTTTCTGTGAATCAACTGTAAGATTTTGGTGTCAGGAATCATTTGCTTCTAAGAGCCGTTTGGCTCCCCTATTGTGACGTCAGAATAGGGAAATTTGTGAAGAATCACCCCTTATCTGTCGAGCCCCCACCCACTAGATTAGTTGAAGATCCACCATTTTTGTCTGCTGGTTTACGAGCATGCATATGACACCGAGCGCTGTGGCTACAGGCAAAGACAAGTCACTCATGAAGTGTTGTGTTCATCTTGCTCTGGGTCCGACTCGGGATCCAACATATAGGGCTGGATAGCACCTCTGATTTTGTGCAAAAAACTTCATGAACATGTTTTGTATAGCCCATAGACCTATTATAACTATTGCATAATTGCATATTGCATAATATGTCCCCTTAAAGTATCTCTCACTTGTTTTGTGATCCACATTACAGTTATAATCATATTAGATGTCTTTTCTTTCCTTTTTTACTGTTTACTGTGAGTTTCCTGTTAATTTATTGAACATACTGTACATTGTATTGCGTGTATTTGGGTTTTTTGTAGAAAATATTACGTGAGTAACATGCAAATATAGATAATCTCAGTGTGTGCCAAAACTTTTGACTGGTTGTGTGTATGTATATACGATCCATAAACACATACACTACAACTCCCAGCGTGCCTTACGCGCCTGCCGGGAGTAGGCGGGGGAATCTGGCCAGTGGGTGGGGCCTAGGCACAAGAAAGGGAGAGAACGAGAAAGATAGATATAGACAAAATATGGTCGGTTTTGAGAAGAATAACGGATGCTTCGGTCACTGTAGTGTGTTTTAATCCCTCTCTGTCGGATTACAAGGTGAGGATATCGACTCTTGAGGACCTGGAAGGTGTGAGAGAAGCGTCTTGTTGGTCCTTTTTTAACAACAACAAAAAACCGCAGTGAAGAGAAGCAGGAGGAGAATCCCGAGTGTCTGGCTGCTTTGGGGCTGAAGTTAACCATGTCTGAACCTTCTCCACTGCTTTGTCGTCTTCTACTTCACACTACGTGCGGTTTGACAGACACGAAAATGTGGCTTAAAGATTAATTTGAACATTTTATTTCTTAGGGGGTCTGAAATAGGTGGGCTTTGAGGAAGGTGCCCCAACGCTGGTATGTGAAGGAGAAATGGGATCCTCTCCAGTTTTTCCAGCTGGAAAATAGGGGGTAGAAGAGAGTCCCGTTTGAGAAAAGTCTACGAAAGTGGGGGTGGGGAGTAGAAGGGGTTAGGCAGTAGTGGGTGCAGTGGCGAGGGTGCTGCTGTGCTGCAAATGTGGGAAGTGACTGAGATTTAAAGACCCATTTGAGGTGGTGCGGGTTAGGTTTGGAGACCAGGGGATTGGGTGGGTCTCCATGATCTGAGGGTTTTGGTGTTTTTTTTTTCTGCTTTCTCAGTGTCTCATTTTGAGCTGTGTTTCCCCCAGACAGGAGGCGGAGGTCCGGCCAGAAGTGTCCCACAGGCCGCATTGGACGTGGTATTGGAAAGTGCATGGGCCGCTCAGGCCTTCATCTGCAGCACGTCAGGCGGAGATTCGCCTCGAGACCTGAGCCATTAAACCCCCTGCAGACTGCGTTTAACGGTGTATGTTTTTAAAGGAGGTGGGAGGTTGAACAGGGTCCCCACGCCCCCTTAAACTTTGAAGAGCCATCTTGAGGTTCTGCCTAACTCGCCTAGTAAAGCAACCGTTACTGGATTGTTATTATGAAATATGATTAATATCTGGATAAAACCCTGGACTCACTCAAGCGCGATGTGTCAGGGTGTTCAGCGTTAACCCCAAGGGCTCTGGCCACCTGGAGCCCAGTGATCATACGTGTATGACTGTTCATGCTGTTTGAATAGTCACCTTAAACAGTTCTGATCGGGGAATATTTCCGCATACGGTTCCTGCCTTGCTGAAATGCCGGAACGGCTGAGATGAATTCCAATATCCTTATATTCCAATAGCCCCGCCCACCCGCACTCCTTTTTGTGATGGCCCAGACCAGTTTGGTGCAGGGCAAGCGCTTCTATTGCCGAGAATGGGTCTTCCACAAGATTCAGCACTGCCTTCAGGAGAAGACCAGCAATCTCGCAGCCGGGACGACCAGCGCGCAGGGGATCTCCAGTGGGCCGCTGAACCCCGGGGGCGGACCCTCATCCGGGACGGGGAAGCCAGGATCCTGGGGGGTCCTGCTGGTGGGAGGGCCGGGCAGTGGTAAAACAGCACTGTGCACGGAGCTCCTGTGGCCCAGTGCTCCTCAGGGCGTCCACCGGGGTCTACACCAGTTCTGCCTGGCCTTCCACTTCTGCCGGGCTGAGGATGCTGACACAGTGTGCTTGAGTGGCTTCGTGCGGGGGCTGGTGGCACAGATCCGTGAAGGGGGGCTCATCCCACAGTATGAGGAGAAGATCCACGACCCCGCCGTCCAGAGCGCCCTACAGCCTGGAGAGTGTGAGAGGAACCCAAGTGAAGCTTTCAAAAGGTGCGTGAGTGCTGAGGTTCTTCTGCCGTGACTCAAAGCCATTTTTACCTGTATGAGACTAAAAGCTGTGTATTGTTAACTATTAAGCACTGATATTGCTTTGAAATTACTTGTTGATATTATAATAAGCACAAAACAGCAACACGGGGTTCATGTCTGAGGGGCGCTGACACTCTGCCAGTGATAATTTTGTCATCTTAGGACTGGTGACAAAAGTGTCATTGTGAACAGAAAATACAGATCTTTTCATATCTGATTTATCTGATACATGAAAATGGTCAGGCTTGAGTGTGTATATGTATATATATGTATGTATATATGCATGTGTGTATGTATGCATACGTATATGTGTGTGTGTGTGTGTGCATACATATGGAAATGTGAGTGAACAGTCAGTTCTTGAATTAGATGTTGGAAGCAGACAAATGGGTGAAACTTTGATGTTCTGGACAACTGGGCATAACATCAACAAGGCAAGTCTTGTGGGGGGCTTCCTGTTGTGTTATGGTCAGTGCCTACAAAAAGTGCTCCAAGGAAGGAGATCCAGAGAACCGTCATGAACACCCAAGTGAAGGCCAGCTCGTCTGGTCTGATCCCACAGGAGAGCTGTGGGACATGTAGTTCAGCCAGCTCCTGCTGCATATGGAACTGCAGACCAGTCAAAGTTCATAATATGTTATAGTAAAGGGATGACGCATTCTTCCACAACTGAAAACACTGTTTCCAGATCTCATTCTGATCAAGCATCTGTGGGATGTGCTGGATAAACAAGTCCAGTTCATGGAGGCTCCACCTCGCAGTTTACATGACTTAAAGATCTGCTGCCAGTGCAGAAACACAGTATATCTTTGAAGGTCTTGTGGAGTTCAGGCCTTGACTGAGCTGTTTTGGGGGCATGCTCACACAGTTGTAACCTGGTGGTGGTTTTAATGCTTCTGCAGTATCAGTTCTTTAACAAAAGCACGTTTTACTACATGCCTCTGTAGCAATATAGTACTGAATCAAAGCAGGTATTGTCTTCCGAAGGGGGGGGGCTCAGTAGGACCAGGCATGGACCGATAGGACCTGTGACCATGAATTTGCCTGTAAAATGCTTGTTTACACAAAGGAAGCCCTGCACTCCACGCTCACAACACATGATTTAGCTGTTGCATTCTCCCTTGAGAACCCCCTTCATGGTGTGTGTGTGTGTGCGTGTGTGTGTGTGTGTGTGCGTGTGTGTGTGTGTGGCGCAGCACCATGGTGTTAGTGCTCTGTGGTTTGTCATGAGTTGCTGCTAGGCCGGTTATTTTAAGAATCTTTCATGTTTGTACTCATGTCTTCAAAAGCATAACTCCAGTCAGCTGGAGCAGCTCGGTGGACGAGACCAGAACCCACTTTAAATGCCCCGTTAACCCTTCAGTGGGGGAGTTTGTAAGTTTTGCTTGTGATCCAGTATTCACACTATAATTCACACTATCTGTCACTTTGTGTTGTGAACTGTTCTTGTATTCACTCCAATGCACTCTCTGACTGCAGAGCTGCAGTTTCGGGCTGGTGGTGATACAGACAACGACAGTCTCTTTGATGTATCCATTTTTAAAAATAAACATTTTTCTAAACATGCCTTCATCTGTGAGACATTTGCCTTGATGCTGCTGTCACTCACCTGACTTTGACTCGTCCAAATTGTTTGTTGTACAGTGGCATAAGCTGTGACTGCTATAGTAACAGTGCATGAATGGTGAACGAATTAAGGAGAACATAAATACTCAGTAAAGGCATGTAACCAAAACAACAATGTTTCATTGATGTGTTTCTTTGATTTGTGTCTGGTGACACAATAGTTGCGCAAACTGACAAGATTTGTTTTACAGTGTCAAACAGTGACTCTTTGTTTTTTCGTTGTGTGTTGTGTCCTGCACGGTACTCTATCCATGAGTTGGTGTGTCAGCTGTTTGGACGTTGCCCGAGTTTAGATATTGATTGACTGACAGATGCATAAAGGAATACATTATAACTCGAAGACAACGGAGTATTGAATGTAATCTTGAATCTCTATTAACCTGCATCAGCAAGCACAATGCATTAGAATGTTTAGTGTTGAATGTTCCAAAATACACTGGTGTGATGGTACACTTTATTGGAAAGTAGTCAGGCGGCACAACCTGAATTTGCTTCTTTAGAACTGGAGATATGAAGCTAGAGTTGCTACCACTAGAAGTCCGTAGTCACCCATATCTTTGGCTGGCTCTGTAAATGCGTCCCTAAACCTTCTCTCAACCCACTCAAACTGTATCTAGTTCAGACTAGGAATCTAGTTTCTGAATGAGACACATCACAGGCTAGACAATCAGAATAGAGGTCATTTGCATATGTCAGTCTTAAGCAGAGGCTTGGAAAATGATCTGTTTTTAGGGGTTTAACATACATAGTCACTAGTCACAGGTTTTTTTTTAAAGGGAAAAGTGCGGGATGTGGGATATTTAATACTCGGAATTAAAAAGCACTCATATAATATTTAATACTCGTATTTGAAAAATGGTCTTTTAATTAGTTATTATGAATGAGTGATTGATTATTAGTTATTAATGATTATTATTGGTATCCCCTCAAATAAATGTAAATAAGTAATTGACTAATACACTAGCGGGTGATTCCACAAGAAAGCGTGCCGGAGCGAAATCCCAGATAAGGCCCTCTCTGGGACATCCTGAAACAAACGACTTCGCAAATGTAAGCTGACCTGCTCTGGGCCGGTGGGTTATTTGCAGGCTAAGCCGTGTGCTTTAGCAGGGGCTCCCTTCCCCCTCCAGGGTCAAACACACAGACACACACACACACTGATGCACATACATATGCATAGCCAGCTTGCATGACTTGTTTTGGAGCACTGGGTCAGCCGGACTGCACCGGCTTGGAATGCAGTACAGAACATACACACATCCCTCTGTTTGAGCATCTGGTGTCACTTAGAACACCCATACACGTGTGTGTGTATATGAAAGGGGGTTAGTAGGTTAAACGGTCATTGAGAGAAATCCATTAGAAACAGTCAGAGCAGTTATTGATTCCGGCACCTTTTCCAAGAAATACCTTCCTTGCAATCTGCGAAAGTGGAAGAGAGTGAAACCGTGGAATTGAGGTTGTCGATATAAGGATAATTTCCCATTGACCGGGTTCCCCAAACATACAAACCATGTATGAAATGGACTAGTTTGTGACACAGCAAACAGAAGTCTGAGCCATGTTTACATATCAGACACTGTCAGAAACCTTATAAACAAGTCTATTAAGGATCCCTTAAAAGGCACATACAATGATTCCCCCAAAATTTCACCATAATGAAACGTGTAAGGAATAAATAGAGCAGTTCAGATTGGTTTTGGTGTGAAGTGCTCTGTTCTGGAGAAATTCCCTGAGTCAGAACTGTTCGCAGTGGTGGTGAAAGGAACCAGCGGCCTGTCTTTAAAAGCTGCCTCATATGGTTATGGTTGCGCCACCTGACATCTGAGACGTTGTTTTGAGAAGGCTTTGGTACGTAGTAGCGTGACTATAATTATATATTTTTAATGATATATGGAAAAGCATACAATTATAATGAAAACTAACTATATTCATAACTGTAGTTGTTAATGATCCCTTATACTCTTTTTCATTTACTCAGTTATACTTATTCACAACTATCAGTGTACATATGCGCTATATGTATTGATATAGATGTATGTGTGCACGTATGTGTATATATACATATATATATGTGCACATACATATATCCAGTGTATGTATATATATATATATAATGTGTATACATGTAGTGTGTGTATTTTATTTATATATATA
>JBBPCX010000028.1:4008773-4027168 GCA_037974365.1 Hydrocynus forskahlii | reverse complement strand
TGCCATTCTTTCGGTCTCGAACACACACACACACACACACACACACACACACACAAACACAAATGTAATGAAAGACTAATTGTCCTCGTGAAGGAGGGAGGAAGAGTGGAAGCACGTGTTTAATTATCCACCGTTCCGGCAAAAGTGGTTCCGGGAGGCCTTTCTGGAAATGGGTCGGAATGAGCTGATCAGGAATGTCCGGGAATTTAACGTAATTAGCAACGAGGGCTAATTAGTGGGACACAGGAAAACAAACAAGGCCCAAAGTGTGTGTGTGTGTGTGTGTGTGTGTGTGCGTGTGTGTACTTTATATAATTTGTGAGAACTTCATACACTTCTTTCACTTTGGAAGAACTTATGTGCTGTGTGTGTGTATGCAGGGTCGGACTGACCATCTGGTTTATCGGGCGTTTTCCCGGTGGGCCGACGTGCTATTTGGGCCGACACCGTTTCTTCATTTATTTATTTATTGGTCTGAACGGCCCATAAGACTCGTAGATCCGCCCGACTGACACCGGGCTGGCCCAATCAAAAGTTTAAACACCACCACTTTCGCTTTGGTCCCTGTGCCTGTGTAAGACATTCGCCAAAAAAGTCAGTAGAGGAGAATTTTTCACCGGCTGATGAAACACTCACCCCAACAATCATCTTTAAACTCCTCCCCCTTTTGGCTGATGATGCTGGCCGTGGTGGCAGTGAACCCGCCGGTAAGCTGGACTGTTTTCAGAACACTAATGTGTTGAGGAGCTCATTAACCACCCTTGGTAAATCTGTGCCATACAAGAGAGTTGGTGGTGGTTAATACTAGCTGTTTGCAAAATGATGGTGATAACACACCAATAAAACAATTGTTTTACAGCCGCGCTAGTTTGTCTTGTTACATATAAGGCTTGGTGTTAGAGGCAGCTTTTGTGTATTTATGAACAATATACAGACATGAAAGACATCCACACTTTTTAAAATCTCTCTCTCTCTCTCTCTCTCTCTCTCTCTCTCTCTCTCACATGCGCACACACACAGAATGCCCTCTTTTTTCGCCAAATATTCATTACAAGATTCAGCTGCATAATTTTTGACTGGGTAAGTTAACAATTTATTGAATACTTTGTTGAATACTACTTTTACTGAATGCTACTTTTACTGAACACGACTTTTACTGAACACGACTTTTACTGAACACGACTTTTACTGAACACTACTTTTTTGGTACAGTAATCCCCCGCTTTTCGCGGGGGTTACGTTCCAAGCATATAGTGAAAAACCACGTTGTGTTTTGGTAAAAAAAAAATATATAGTGTAAACCCTAAATATGCCCCAAATATGCTCCCAGAACACTTTAATTAACACTTTAATTTTTAACTCAGTTGGTATAAACAGGTAAATACAGTAATACAGTAATAAATTAGAGTAATTTTTAGTAATAAAAATACAGTAAAATGTAGGGGTAATCACCAGTAATTTTTCCATCAATAATGTACTGTTCCTCAGCGGCGCGTCTTATTCAGGGTTCTTCAGGAGGACTGTATTGTAGAGACCCGCCGGTTAAAGCAGACGCTGGACTGAGATCAACAGCCTATTTTAATTTAATTTACAGTAATAAAACTACTCGGCTTTTAGAAGAACAAAACGAAAAACAAGAGAAAAAAAAGATAAATCAGGGGCGGACTGGCAATCTGTGGCAGTCTGTGTGTTCTGGAAAAGAACGGCTGTCCGGTGCACGGCGTGTAATAAATATAAAAATACAGTAATAAAAATACAGTAAAATGTACTGGTAATCACCAGTTATTTTTACATCAATAATTTACTGTTCGTTGGGCAGCGACCCGCCGGTTAAAGCAGACACTGGACAGCGACTGAGCTCAACAGCCTCTTTTTATTAAAGTTTTTTTTCTGTAACAGTTAACTCACCTCTCACTTGCTCATCAGCAACACCCACTTATCGAGCTGCTCCTACACACGCCCCTCTCATCCCCCCGACCCCATCCAACCCCCCGTACGGTGCTCTCATTGACGCCATAATGGCGCTACAGCGGCATAACTTTTTCCTTCCTGGAGCATATCCAGGAGTTCAACCTTCTCCTCGAGTGTCTGACACCTTCTCTTGCGCTTAGGTGCATTGCCAGGAGGTGCAGGGCATTTGGGCGGCATCTTACGCTTTTAGATGAATGAAATGAAAACAGAGAACAGGAAGGCTGCAGCCAATAACTCAAGATTCAAGATTCTTTATTCGTTACAGTGAAATGTATCCTGAACCGTTCCTTTTGACTGTGCAAACATTCTAAACAATAAGTAGTTTTAAATTAAAAATATGGAATTCTCTGAAACACACTAAAGTAGAAATGCAAAACAATAGATAAATAAAAAACTAAAAAAGAGCACAGTCTGAATGGAGCGTCTGGATGTGGCCGTGCCACCACTAGGGGCGGACTGGGACAAAAAAAACGGCCCGGGACTTTCTTTATCCTCTCGGTACCCTGAACCGCTTCCGGATGGCCAGTCTGGACTTGTCCAGAACACACAGATCGCCAGTCTGCCCCTGGCCACCCCCTACACTGATTTATGTTTAGCTGAATTTATATTTGGATTACTATTTATGTTACAAAATTAGTAACATTTTCTTAATAATTTAGAAGCAAAATGCGTAAAAAAAAAAAAAAACATAAGCGGAGAATATTTGCAGGTTTTGCGTTTTTGTGGAGATTTCCGCGTAAAACTATCGGTTAGGTTCTCAGAAAAAATCCACGTAAAACCGGGGGGGGTTACTGTATACACATTCATGTGAACGCAGAGATGGGAGCTGTGTGTACTTGTGTGTGGTGGGCCGGTCTACCCCAAAATGCCAGGGCTGGTTTTTTGGCGCAGTCCGCCCCTGTGTGTATGTGAGTGTCTGCAGCTCCTGCATGATGGTTTAGCAGATAAACTGCTCCCCACTGAGAAAGTCCCAAACTGGAGATGAAATTGAAGCAATTATACCAGCAGTAATAATTACCGTATACTTTTATTATTATTGTCATGATGGGCCTGCCCATTTAAATGAATGGGAGCCGAAGGCAGTCCCTTAGTATTCTTCACTTCGGTTTCTTTATTTATTATTATGGCCCTGCCCATTATAACGAATGGAACAAGACGTCTTTAAAACACATATAGTGATGCTGAATGGAGCCAGACGCCTTTAACACCAATATAGTAATGGTGAATGGAACAAGACACCTTTCACACCAATATAGTGATAGTAAGTGGAACCAGACGTCTTTAAACCAAATATAGTGGTGGTGAACGCAACCAGATGTCACTGAAACCAACACAGTAGTGGTGAATGGAAAAAGACATCTTTAAAACAAATATAGCGGCGGTGGATGGAACCAGACGTCTTTAAACCACATATAGGTGGTGAATGGAACCAGGCATCTTTAACACAAATATAGTGGAGGTAAATGGAACCAGATGTCTTTAAAACACATACAATGGTTTTCAGTTACCATGGCAACGCTACTCACCAACAAAGATGCCCGCAATGCCATAGAGAATGAATGGGGCTCAACTTTCAGATCGTCCTGCTTGGACACACTTCGATACCTCAGGCCAACTTCCCCGACTGTTATGCTATTTACGCTGACTATACTGCTTATACTGTTACACTGTTTACTCTGGCTGTACTGGATATATCTCACCTTATTCTATATTTCTTTATTTGTACTGTTTTGTGCTTGTTGCACAGTGTCTTCTGTATATTGCACTAAATGGTTGAGATGACAATAATGTTCACTTTGACTTTGACTTTCATCATTTGTTAGCCACTCTAGCCTCATAGCACTGAAGCTAGTTCAGACATTGAGCATGTCCTGGCTCATCACACTTGAGGGAGGGGGATGTAAATTCTTTGGCTTAAATTCTTTTGCTAAGCTGAAGCTTTAATGTGGTAAAACTGAGCAGGCCATGAGTTAACCTTTTGTGTGTGCAGCTGGTGGTGTTGGGATGCTCATTAGCCGGTTGTGTTACTCTGAGAGAGTTGTGTGGTTGTGTTTTAGAGTTGGTGTGTGTGTGTGTGTGTGTGTGTGTGTGTTGTGAGGTGCAGTCGAGGAGAACGTTAGTGGCTGAAATGGTCATTTAGCAGCTGAAGCCTCGTCACTTAAACAATGGCACTTAAGGAGTCTCTCCAGACTTCCTTCCTGCCTGCTGTTCTGCCTGACTTCACCAGCTCAATGTGCCTCTCTCCCCCTCCGCGCTCTTCTTTTCCCTTGCCCTCTTCCCCCTACTCGACACCCCCTCCTCTACACCGACCCTGTTCCAGAACTAAACCAATGAGAGAGCATCAGAAATAAATAGAAATAAACCTTTCAAATACAGACCCTCAGCAAATACAGACCCTCAGCCAGGGAAAATACTGAAATATCAAAATGTAGTTTTATTATTAAGAGACTGACTGTCAGACTTACTGACAACCAACTGACTGACTGGCGGACTGACCGGACAGTCCATTGATAGATTGACTGACTGACCAAATGACTGACAGACTGACTGACTGACTGACTAATTGACTGACTTACCAGACAACTTACTGATTGACTGACTGACTCACTGACCAACCAACTGTCCGATCGACTGACTAACCAACTGACTGACTGATAGATTCACTCACTGACTGATCAACCGGCTGATGGACCAACTGTCTGGACAGTCGACTGACAAACTGACTTACTGACTGACTGACCGCCCAACTGACAAACCGACTCAAAAGTTTAAACATATTGGAAAGAAAGTATATTTTTTTCTTGTATTTTCTGTGAAAAGGAAACATGTTGAAACACCTTGATGATGAAAAAAATACCTTTATTAAATTTGCTGATCTGTTTTTTCCCTAGGTTTTCCATGTGGGTGTGAGGTTTTGTCTCCACGGTACAGAACCGCGGGGGCCCGAATGCGTGTGTGTGTACGAGTGTGTATGTGTTTACTAGAGCACCATTTCAAACGACACCTGTGCTCCAGGAGGGGGTTGGAAACACCTCCCTCTGGAAAGAACAGAAGGAAATGAAGAAAAAAGGAGAGGGGAACGGTGCGGTGGCCCACAGAGCACAGCTCCTTTGTAGTGAGGCTAAATCTACTCAACCCCCCACCCTTCTGCCACTGTAAATCCCTAAAAAAAGGAGCAGAACATGACTAATATTCCTGTAAAGCCCAATCAGGCGTTTGATTGAAGCAAAACTTGGAGCAGTTATAAGCCTCCATGGCCGAGACACCATAAAGACGAGCCGTTTCCGAACAGCTGGTTCCACTTTTCCCTTCGTCTCTCTCTCTGCGTGAGTCTGATCTGATCTTGAATGCCAGCCCTGATGTTTCTGTTGTGTGAAAGTGCTCAAAGGATCTCTTCACCTTTTCCTCAGCTACCTCTGCTCAGCTCAGGTGTTCAGACAAGAAGGAGCAGACAAATGGTTAAAAACAGAGGAGTTGTCCAAAAATGGGTCTTGGTCGAATAGAAAAAACACTTTGGGTTCCTTGAAGAACTAAATGTGGTAGATCTTCCGTCCCAATCTTGACGGTTTTGTCATGTGAAGTTCTTCACCTTCTGCTCAAAACAGCTGTTTCAGACAAGAAGGAACACCTAAAATAAACAAATTTAAAAAAAGGTTACAAACAGAATAAGGCACCTAAGGCAACAGAATAAAACTACTTGTGGTTGCCTGAAGAACTTTTAAAATCTTTGGAGAACAATTTTTTGTAAATGAGATGTGCCAGTG
Source organism: Hydrocynus forskahlii (assembly GCA_037974365.1). Lineage (NCBI taxonomy): Eukaryota > Metazoa > Chordata > Actinopteri > Characiformes > Alestidae > Hydrocynus > Hydrocynus forskahlii. Next base: position 4,021,433 of record JBBPCX010000028.1, on the reverse strand, counting down.
AAAAATGTTTTTGAAGCTCAAAGAGTCTCCACATAAAGTAATGATTCTAAGAAAAAAACTTAAACTGGTATAGAGCCAAATATATAGGAGTCCCTGATTGACATTTGGGATTCCCCAGAGACCCCAGTCGCCACAGGGTAGAACCTTTCTCTAAACCACCCTCACTAATCTTTTTTTTTTTTTTTTTCAAACAAGGTTATTTTGGGAATTTAAGCTCAGAAGTGTGTTAGATCTGTTGCAGTTATTATACACGAGTAGATTCCTTGATGGGACCAAAAGAGTTCTTTATGTGATACTGTTGATGAAACACTTTTGATTCCCTAAAGAACATTTCAAAGCATTGTCCTTCAGAGTAACTGTTCTTTTAAATGAGAAGAGTGAGGTCGTCTTTAAAGAACGCCCCATAATGTAAAGGTTCTAGTAACATCAAAAATGGCTCTTTAGGGAAACAAAAGTGATTTTTCTGTTGCATTTGTCTAAGAACCCTCGCCCGGCCCAAATACTCTGGCCTTAAATATATGCTAATATTAGGCTATCACATAAAGTTATGCAGGCCTTAGTGTAATGCTATATAGACAATAGTATAAAGTTATACAGGCTACAGTATAAAGTTATATAGGTTTTATCAAGTTACATTTCATTGATTTTTTTGGTATCAACCCTTATAGTCATGCGTAAACACACCACAGCACAATGTGAAATTCTTTCTCTGCATTTAAACCATTCACCAAGTGAAACAGGGGGCTGCCACCAATGAGGGGCACCCAGGGAGCAGTGTGTGGGGACGGAACCTTGCTAAATGGTACCTCAGTTGTGCCACTAGCAGTTGGGATTCAAACCCACAACCTTCTGATTGCAGGGCCAACACCCTAACCACTAGGCCATCCAGCTATTTTTTAAAAATACTTTAAAAAACTATATAGATGAGAGTATAAAGTTATAAAGGCTATAGCAGCGTTTCTCAAACTGGTGCTGGTCCGTGACAGGGTTCCTGCCAGTCCACGGAGCCGGTTCCATCAGTCTAGAATGTTCAACTGTACTGCCATAGACATATATCTGTTTATGGGTCCGAGACCCATTCGCCAATCCAGAGAGGAGTGATGTGCCACCTGTGGTCCAGGATAAACTTTTGGACTCTCATGCAATGCTGGGTTACAGTCGAGATTCGTCCGGCTGTCTCTGTCCGAGTTCTGGCTGTCATGCTGTGAAGAACATCCCCATCTGAGGGCAGGGCCCTGCAGCCCCAAAGCCTGACATAATAGGTCCCCAGGACAAATAAGTTTGGGAAACGCTGGACTATAATATACAGTAATATGTAAGGTATAGTATAAATTTATACAGGTTATAATATAAAATTATGTAGGCTACAGTATAAAATTATGTAGGCTACAGTATAAAATTATATAAGTTGTACCCTAAAGTTACATTGGTTAAAGTGTACAGTTATTTTGGTTGTAATATACAGTTATATTCGCTGGAGTTTACAATGATATAGTATATAGACTGGTTTCTAAAACTGTGGGCTGCGGACCAGTGCTGGTCCGTAATAAGGTTACTGACGGTCCCTGCCAGTCAAAATTCAGTCATTCACTCACACATGCGTTACGAGAGCTGTCAGTAAATCATGGCATGTTCAAAGCAAGCAGGTCTTGATTCTTTATTTGGGAAGCGACCACTTAATGATGCAAACTTACATGTTGAGGCAAAAAAACATCACCAATTCTACTCGAAACACCTCATACATTAAAATTGGCTTTATTTCTAGCGATAGTTCCTTCTATCTGTGTCATCTGGCAAACTACGCTAAATAACGAGGCTATGAAATGGGAAAAAAAAACCACAAAATGTTTAAAAAAAAACTATGTTTCTTGGTTCTTATATAGGCATAGGGCCATAACAATAATAACAATTATAGCCTATAATAATGGGGGCAGCTCCAAAGCCTGACATGAGTCGCCCCCAGAACAAAGAAGTTTGAGAGATGCTGGTCTATAGTATACAGTTACATACGTTATAGTATCAAGTTTTATATGTCACAGTATAAAGTTATATATGTAATAGTATAAGGTCATATAGGTTGTAGTGCAGCTATAGTATGTAATGATATAGTGAATAGTAACTGTTATATAGGTTAAAGTATATAGTTATGTAGTTAAAGTTCCATGGGTTACAGAAGTTTATGTAGAGTATAATATAAAGTTATATAGGTTCTAGTATACAGTTATATATAGGCTATAGTATACTTATGCAGTCCATAGCATAAAGTTATATAGGTTATAGTATGAAGTTATATAGCCTATTATACAAAATTACAGAGGCTATAGTATACAGTTACGCAGCCTATAGTACAAAGTTATTTAGGCTATATAGTTATATAGTCTACAGCATAAAGTTCTATAGGTAATAGTATAAAGTTGTATAGCCTATATTATATAGTTTATAGTATAAAGTTATGTAATCTATAGTTTAAAGGGGACCTATTATGCAAAACTCACTTGTTTAAAAAACAAGTTATAATAGGTCTATGGACTTTACAAAACATGTTCGTGACGTTATTCTTCACAGTTTCAGTCCTTTTCAAAACGAGTCATTTCAGGCTCTGTCCCTTTTATGCAAATAAGATGTTGCTGGCCACGCCCCACCCATGCCATGCTTAAGCTGCGCTTTTAACTTCTGGATTTTACATTAGAATCCATGTCCTTAACACCAGGGAAAGTGTTTCTTTCTTTCTTTCCTTCCATCCCTTCAATCTGTGACAATGGTCCTAGCCTGTATGGTGACCAGGCTGAAGGAAGGAAGGGAGGGAGAAAGTGTGAGAGATACACTAGGTGGACAAAAATATTGGGACACTTCACACACGTGGAAAAGGCAGAAAATAGGCGGTATCCAGCCCTACATGTTCGACCCTGAGTCGGACCCAGAGCAAGACAAAGACAACACTCCATGTGTGCCAGTAGACATTGTGCTCGGCTTATCCGTTCTCGTAAAACTAGCAGACGTAATGGCGGATCTGGTGTTGGGGCGCAGCGGAGCAAAACACGCATTTTACACCGTGATTGGTGCATTTTCACACCAGTTTCTTTGCCTTAAGCAATAGCGGAGGTTGTTTTATTGAGTTTTTGCCACTGCAGTGGTCAGGCACGGCTGAATTCAGCAACATAAAGCCGAGATGGCCGCTGAAAGGCGTGACAAGCAACAAGCTAGTGGGTGGGGTCTCGACAGATGAGGAGTGGTTCTATGCAAATTGGCCCCCACCTGACGTCACATGGGGGCCCTCCGTCCGAACGGCTCGTTTTGAATGGGACTGAAACTGTGAAGAATAGAGCTGGTGATATCTGTTTATGTGAGAGTGATTTTGTGCAAAGAACTTCATGAACATGTTTTGTATAGCTCATAGACCTATTATAACTAAAGTGAATTTTGCAAAAAGTTCTATAGGTCATTGTATAAAATTATATAGCCAGTGTGTAAAATGACATCGGCCATATTAGTTATATAGCCCATAGTATAAATCATACAGACTATAGCATGAAGTTATATAGTTAGAGGTAGTCTAAAGTAAAAATGATAAAGGCTATAGAATAGAGTTATAAAGCCTGTAGTATAAAGTTATACAGTCTAAAGTCTAGTATAAAGCTAAATGGGTTACAGTATAAAGCTATTTAGTCTATAGTATAAAGCTAAATGGGTTACAGTATAAAGCAGTATAAAGCTGTTTAGTCTATAGTATGAAGTGATGAATGCTGTAGTATAATTATAGTACATAGGCAGCTGATATAGATTCTTTGAATAACCCTTCACTTGGTAAAAAAATGTTATATTGTAAGAAGGTTCTATAAGTCTTTAAAAGGTTCTTTACACTCACAAAGATCTTTAGGTTACTTTTCTGGTGGAATATAAATGTCTTCATGGACAGGTTTGGCCTGCAGGGTGCTAAATCATTTCATTATGTGCAATATCTTATTATTATTAATATATGCAATAACTTTACCAAGTGAAATATCACTATTTATGTCACGTTTACTCATATACTAATCTCTGCTATGCGCAATAACATACTCCCAACCACCATTTGTGTGACTAGCAGGGGTGTAATGGTACAGAAAGATCACAGTTCGGTTCACACTATAGTTCTGACATCACGGTTCGGTACGGTTCCGAAACAGCAAAGTTAAGTAACAAAAAATTCAAAAGTATGAGGCTTGCTTTGTTTTCGTTTATTTTAAATAAACAGCAGTGTATTAACCAGTAAACACACACACTTGCTTATATTTTCATGTTTGGATGACAAAAAACAACTGAAACATCTTGTGTTATTAATAGAAATTAGTAATTAATATTAGTCTTACCTAATAGAAAGTAAGTGAGATGGCAGGTATGGCATTGAAACTTTAGTTTCATTTTTACAAAAAAAGGCACAAGAATATTTTCACATTTTCATCTACTATGTAGTGAAAACAGCAAACAAACTCACAGTGAAAACATGCACTGAAAAAACATTTCTTAAAAATATTTTACAACAAAATGAAGTTATTCGTTCAAGTATTATTCATTTAAGTAAAACAAGTAAAACGAGGCTCGAGCACTTTTAATAAATACTTAGCCATGTTATGTTATGAGACTTTCATGAGATGCGAATCAGCTTGAAGCTAAACTTTTTAAAGGTCGCTGTTTAATGTTTCCGTATGAAACTCACGCTTGTAAATTTAGTTCCGCATTACTTTAATCGCATCTTCTCCGTCGTACCGTGTATTCTCCGTACGACATCATGTACCGAACCATGACCCGTGTACCGTGACGGTTCGGAACGAATACATGTACCGTTACAGCCCTAGATACTAGTAATTCACTCAACTGTAAGTTATTTATCTATTGTATTTATACCCAGTATATGTGTATAGCATAGTGTATTTCATATTGAGGTTTGTCTCCTGATTTTTTATAGGATTTATTTAGACATTTTATTGTAGATTGTTCTTTTCACTGTGCGTCTGTGCAGCCCAAACTCCCGGGATCAATAATGTTTTCCTGTTCTGATTCACTCTGGGCAGTACTGACAGAGAAATATGCTAGACTGACTATGAGGTTCCACTACAGTTCTACAGGGAGCTCAGTAGGAACTTAAAGGAGTTTCAGACCTGATCTATTTTTATTCAAGCTTGGGTTTGGTGGCTACCTCGGCTTCTCTTTGAGTCATTATTTAATTGAAAACCCAATGTTTATAACGTGACCAGCGTTCTCCCCACCACTGCTCTCTGAGCCTCTCCACTAAGATGAGGCCCAGTCTTAGTCTAGAAGAGCGTCCCTCAGAATACGGGTCAGCAGGCATGGGGCAAATACGACAAATCTCAACGTTTTGGCATTCTGGAGTCTCTGGATGAGTTCCTAGTCTCAGCGTATTGTGGAGGTAAATGATCACCCTACCCCGCATGCCATAATGAAGGATGCAGCCCTCAAGCTACATATATAATCATCTAGAGATGAAACATAATCATTAGTTTCAGATAACCAAGCGGTTTTCATCCATATTTTCAGCCTCTAGCTCTGTGCTTTCTCGATCAGGGTTACGTTCCCAAGACATTATCCAAGAGTGGTCACATTCAGCCACATTAAACATATTAGAGCAGATACAGATGGGCTGAAACACTCCTGTCCTGGGATGGCTGGATCAGAGCCATATTTATATTTTAAAAATTGGGTTCTCATGTTTCTCTCATGTTTCTTTTAACATACACATGTATATTTGTATAATGCTGCTGTACACAACATATTACTAAACTGTAATACTGTACTTTTTTAGACTGTATACTGAGTATACTGAGAATTTCTATATATTTTTTATACTTAGTTTATTTTTATTCTATTCTACTGTTTCACTTAATTTTGCTGCTCTTAATTTTATACTGTCCACTTTCTGCCGTACCAAGCAATTTCCCACTTGTGGGACTAATAAAGGCTTATCTTATCTTATCTTATCTTAAGCACTAAACACTATACTCTACAAAATGGGTTCTTCAAAGGTTCCTAAGTAAAGGTAATGGCTGTGAAATCATGACAATTCAAAGAACCATCCGAGCACATTTGAATGATTCTTCTCCATGAGGGTTGCGTTTCTTATGTATGGTTCTTAAATAATCCTTTTTAGTTCAACTACTACAATTCTAAATGTTAAAGGTACCAGCAGCGTTATTTTATTCAACCACTTCCAGTTGCCTAAAGAACCAGTGGCCAGTGGATGGTTCTTTAAAGAAACATTTTTGTAAGAGAGGTTTGTGAGTGTGAAGAACCCGTTTTAAAGTTAAAAGAACCTCCATATCATGTAAAGGTTCTTGAAAGAAGCCCTAAATTGATGAAGAACGTTTAGTCCTGTATAGAACTGTGTTCAAAGAATTAGCTCACAGCCTAATTTTTAAGAATATATTCAATTCCATCTGACTTTCGATTGCAAACCAGTTACCCAGTCACAGATGCATTTCAAGATGGAGAACCTGACAGAGAATCCTACTTTGCAGAACCATTAATGAACCCTATACCACAGTTTCTCCATTACAGAGAACAACCATTAGACCATGAAAGAATCATTAAGACATGCAGATGGTTGTCATGGTCCTATTTTTAACCATTGCTTTTACTGAGGAACCTGTGAAGAACCTCCTTTAGGTAAGTTCAGATCATCGTCATGGTCCTACATTTAATCATTGCCTTTCCTGGGGCAGCTGGTGGCCTAGTGGTTAGGGAGTTTGCCCTGAGGTTGTGTGTTCAAATCCCTGGGCTACTAGTGACACCACTGAGGTTCCCTTGAGCAAGGTACCGTCTCCAAACACTGCTCCCAGGCGCCCCTCATTGGTGGCAGCCCCCTGCTTCACTTGGTGAATGGGTTAAATGCAAAGAAAGAATTTCACATTGTTCACACTGTGTGCTGTGGTGTGTTCACGCGTGACTATAAGGGGCCGCTTTACTAAAGAACCCATGAAGAACCTCCTTTTTTGGGGGATAGAGAAGGGTAGGGGAGGTTAAGATTGTTGTCATTGTCTTACATTTAACCATTGCCTTTACTGAGGAACCCATGAAGAACCTCCTTTTTGTTGGGGATAGAGGAGGGTAGGGTAGGTTTAGATTGTTGTCATGGTCCTATATTTAACCATTGTCTTTGCTGAGGAAGATAGTGAAAAAGTTATTTTTTGAGGGTGCAGAGTTCTGCTTCTGTGGTTCTTCTGACCTTCACACATGGTATGTTGGAGAACTGTTTCCTAAAAGTTGTACCTTGTTGTCCTAAAAGTTGTCCTAAAAGTTGTACCTTGCTCTGTTATGCGGTTATTAATGTTAATCAATATTGCCATGGGTGCATTTGTTCCTAATTTGGATGCTTCTAAAGCTTCATTCAGAGCCAGCAGTGGGACACAAGCCCGGAGGCACGTTTGCTTTCTTAATTCATGTTTTTTTTTTTCAGGAGTGCGTATTCATTACGCCAGCGGCAAAGACTTGGTTCAAAGTGCCTGAAGAAGAAAGGAATGGGGAGATGGAAAGAATCGTGCCACCCTGGGCTCTATAATGCTTTTACATGGTTTCCCCTGGCTCCCTCCTCAAAAGCTAAATCAGCTGCAGATAAACAGAGACAGAACATTTGCAGTTTGATCTCGGGTTTGCCCCCGCCTCACCAGCGTCCCGTGTTTTGGGGGTACTTCACTCTTGGGGGATAAGGCCCATATGCAGGGGCTCCTCATGGGAAGAGCTTGAAGACAGCATGAGGTGCTGGTTAGTGCCAACCTGAAGAAACCAGCATCTGCTGTCCAGAAATCCACTTTATTTCATATATTTGGCTTAATTTAGGCATTTCCATTAAAGTGGCCATTCACCGGAAACACAAGCCATTTCAAACAAAAGGCCAATCAGTTCAAGGTAGGTGTTTCTAATAAAGTGAAAAGGGAAAGCACAGACAAAATGGACAGTGAGTGGAATGATAGGTGTTGTGTTTCTAATAAAGTGGCCGGCGAGTGAAAGCAGAAGGTGGATGTTTCTAATAATGTGACCAGTGGAAACACAAGGTGTTTCTAATATAGTGGCCAGTGTGTGGAAGTACAAGGTAGGTGTTCCTAATAAAGCCGCCATTCATTGGAAAAACATGGTAGGTGTTTCCAATAAAGTGGCCAGTGAGTGGAAGCACAAAGTGGTGTTTCTAACAAAGTGGCCAGTCAATATAGTTCCCCGTCAGAGTACAACAGTCATGATAGCTTCTCCTTTCACATCATGACACTAGAAGATGCTGAGGGAGCACGGATGAAGTTTTTGCCCCAATTTCTGGTCCTCACTTGGTCAGAAAAGAATGGGAACTCACGGTCGGTTTGAATGGGGCAGTAACAGGAGCAGAATCGGTCGCTAACACCACATTCACACTTCCTGTCTCCTTTCACACGCTGAAACCTGAGAGCCCAACATTCACAAAACATCTCAGGGCTGATCTGGAATCAGCACAGTCCCACTCACACAATGGTCTCCATCAGGTACAAAAGGCTGAACCTGATTCTAGGTCAGCTCCTTCAGAATTTTGATACATGGCAACCCTGGGGTCTTTACAGGAAAAAAACAACTCAGTAGAGAATTCCTGATCTCAGATCAGTGTGCACAGATTCCATCTCACAAATTAAACATGACACTGGTCCAGGATCGGCACTGACTGCTAATGACTCCTCTGGTTTAGTGCCAGCAGGACTGAGTTACAGTCAGGACAAAACCGCAGAAGAAAAGCAGCAGATCTGGTCCTTTACAGAAGAAACGTAGACGTTCGCTGGAAACAGTCAGCATAATAGAAACAGGCCCTTAGCGCTCCACTCACCACAGATGTGGTCAAATTGAGCCTAAATTTTGCTTTTTTTTTTACTTCAGAACCAGAGTTGGGGTAATTTCAATAAAATTGCTGGAACCAAGTAAAAGTGCACAGAAAAGAGTTCAATATTATGTTGTGAAATTCTTGCAAAGATGTAAGATTACAAAGTAGTTTAGGTAGCTTAGCATGTTTTTACTAGCCAGAATATTAGCCTGCATCCAGCTGTCCATTAAGGTGGAATGGAGTTGGTTTAGCACACAGTATGCCTTTTCACAAACTACCCCAGTCTTTATAACATATTTTTATAACATTACTGAGCACATCATACTGACTACAGACTGCAGTATTTATGTTTATGTCATATCTATGCAGGCTTACATCTATACAGCGTCTGTACAGTGGCACACAATGAGATTTCTACATGTGTTACTAAAAATACACTCACCATTTAAGTACCTTTTGTAGCCAATGTTATGTTTTTATTCATCACTTGTGACCTACAAAAAGCCACCTAATAAAATTACTATTATTATTGTGATGAGAATTGCCAGACAAGTGCTAGATAATTAATGAACTCTTTAGTGACCATCAATTGGGCTCTGCATCACCACACAACCAGTTAATAGGATGTCAGACATGCACTGTTACATATTCTTTCCATCTTATAAAGGAAATTTGTTTTATTCAACATATTTTAATTTATAGTTGTTCACCTAACAACTTACCAATGTTCAATAAATTGATGTATTTAATGTTTGACGGGTAGTATAAATCTTTGAAGGAAAACCATAATGTAATATTTAACTAATTGCTGTGCAGTTTTGCTTGTTTTAAGTAATTTTATTGAATCATTCAATTGGTAGATAATGTTGTGCGTTTGCATTATTTCTGCACAACAAGCAATATTATGACTCCCCTGACAGCACATTAATAACGTCAGATGAAACAACAACAGGGACCTGGAATACACTTCTGCCTAATACACATTTATACACCTAATGCATCCCGGTTTGAGGAGCGTGTTGGGGATGGGAGGGTCTGCCAGATCTCAGACCAGCAGGACCTTTATCTGAGATGTTTCTCAGTGAACACGACTATATAAAGTACTGTGCAAAAGTTTTTGGCACCTGCAAAAATTATGTTTAAAAACTGTTTAGACGAGCAGTGTATTTTTAAAACTTTAATACACTAAGTATACTACACATAAATATTCTAAGTAACACTAAAAAGAATAAATACAAATAATAATATACAGTTAATAGAGATTTTATGGACAGTATATCAGTGCGTTCCTTGTGGAAGCTCAGTATTACTTGTAGAAATTAAATCAGGAGCTGCTGATGGAATTTCACAAATCCAAATCCAAGCAACGGCTGGGGGCATCGAGAATAAATCTGGAACCGAACTTGTGCTCTCCTTACCAGTTCACAAAATATCAACAACTTTACAAACAAAACAAATTGATACTTTTTACTGCTTATGTTTATTCTAATGTTAACTTTGCTAGCAGAAAGGCTCTCCATCACAGACTGAGAAAAATGACTTCAAACAGTTTGCATAGGTGCCTAAGATTTTTGGACAGTCCTGTACATGGAGTTGAGGCTCTTAACTCAGAGGCTATTGAATCATATGAGCCCCTGATACCCCCACCCCCTCCCCTGATACCCCTCCCCCCTCCCCTGCCCCACAGGATGTCTTTCCCAGCTGGATTGGGAACAGCAGTCCGGATCTCTGCCGCACATCTCCATGCCCATTTTGCTTCATTCCCCTTGCAGACTTTCTGCTGCTGGAAAGTCTAAAGAGGAGCATTTGAGTTCTCCCTCCCTTTCTCTCCATCTCTCCCTCCTTCCCTCCCTCTCTCGCTTCAGGCAAACCACTAATCAAAAACTTCCTCCTCTCTGGACTTTTCCATTCAGCTCCGCTGAAGCGTGGACAGTGTGCTCAGCAGCCAAACTGAAATTAGAGTCAAAGAGAAAATCTTTGTGAGTGTGTGTTTGGAGCCCCCTTTTCTCCTCCATCTGCATACAGCTGACGCACACTATATATCTGTAAACATTCTGAATGTGGAACGCCGCGTGTGTGTGCGTGTTTGGGGGGATGGGAGTTAGAGGGTCTGTGCAGTTTCATGTATTGAAGGGAGTCCGATCTCCAGCATAGTCTGGTAATGGTCTTCCTCAGTCACATCCACTGGGTAACACATAAATGGGGACTGCTTAGGACAGTCTATGGAGTGATGGAATATTTTAGAGGGTCCACAAAGTGAGGGGATATCTTAGAGGGTCTATGGAATGATGGAATATTTTTGGAAGGTCTATGGAGTGATGGGCTGTTTTTGAGGGTCCACAAAGTGATTGCAATATTTAAGAGAGTCTATGAAATGATGGGAATGTTTTACAGGTTCTATGGAGTTAATATAAATTTTAGAGTGTCTACGGAGTATTTGTAAATTTTTAGTGGCTCTATGGCTTGAAGGAAATATTTTATGGGGTCTATGGAGAGAGGGAAGTATTTTACGAAGAGGGTCTATGGAGTGATGGGAACATTTTAGAAGGTCAGTGGAGTAATGGGAACATTTTAGAGGGACTATGCGTTGTTGGGAATATTTTAAATATAAGTGTAAAGTCATGCATGAACACACCACAGCATGGCACGCAATGTGAACAGTGTGAAATTGTGTTCTGCATTTAACTCATTCACCCAAGTGAAGAAGTGGGCTGCCAGGAACACAGCACCCGGGGAGCAGTGCGCGGGACAGTACCTTGCTCAAGGGGTGCCAATGACAGTCATGCGATTTGAACCAAATACCTTCCGATCACATGGGCAATCCCTAACCACCAGAGTAATAATAATATTTCTGAGAGTCCGAGGGCCTAGGAAGTTGTGGGTAGAGCATTTTTCCATGGGCAGATTTCAGAGCCTCTTTGGATTTTCATGTAACAAAAGGGAATTTTGGAAGTCTTTTGGGGAGCTCTCAGGTGTCTGAACCATCTAAGCTTTGGTCAAATCATCAAGAACTGTAAGTTTCCCCCTTGTGGTAGGAATAAGATGCCCCCCACAGTGCCAGCCAAAGCAGAGATAGTGTTCTCCTCTACACATGTTGTGAGACCCATGTGGAATTGGCTATTACTAAAGTGGGAAGAAAACTGGATTTATTAAACAAACCTGTGGAATTTTCTGTACCAAAGGGAAGATTTTAGAGGGTCTATGGAGTTTTGCCTCCTGAAGATGATCCAGGTGATCCAGGGAGGCGGTGACTTGGAGCTGATTTCTGCAGAGCCTCCAAAATGGCTGGATGGGAAAACCATTCCAGTTTTTGGTTTTGACTGCAGAGTGCAAGGCAGTCCTCGGGGTCCCATCGTTAACTGGCCACGTAAAAATGCTCTGCTTAACCAAACTGCTGTAAAAACATAAGCAAGCGCTAATGATTTTTCAAGTATTTCCTGAGAAGATCCCTGATTCCCCAAACTCATCCTGACATCCCACGAGATGGGGATATTTTTAGAGGAAGGAAATATTTCAAGGAGCCAAACCAATCTCTAAAAAAGTAAAAAAACATCCCTTCAGCTCTACAGTCCCAGGAAAAACGGGGTACAAAATTGCCACTGGCATGGTACTTCCAAGGGTATATCCTCTGTACTTTTAGGTGGGGAACGTTTACCCTTGATTCACCTTGTTTGGTGCAAGAACACTATTTTATACATGTCAGACTCACTTAAATTTGGCAAATAAAGTGGAAACAAATGTTTTATGGTGACATAAAAAGATACAAGTTTCCTAGATAAAGGAGTTCCAGCCACTCAGCATTCAGCACCACCAGTATACTGATCACCGCCCGA
>JBBPCX010000028.1:3996260-4008673 GCA_037974365.1 Hydrocynus forskahlii | reverse complement strand
ACTGGTCAGGTTCAGGGACTGGACTGGAAATGAGAGACTCTGAAAGTCCTTCAGGAAGCCTGGAGAACTGTTCCTCAGGAACAGTACAAGAAAGTCTAAATTTCCCTTTGGAAGCAAAATATTAAGATATTAGAGGTGGGGCAAGACTGTTGAATAGTACTGTACATCTGCATTTTACACTATAATCAGCATTAGTGCTTCCTGATCTTCCAATGTGATCTTCATTATTCCTGGCAGATGAATCAGGGCTGTGGATGAATCACCTGAAGAGGTGTTTCATCCCTCAGGAAATGTTAAAGAAGCCCCCCACCCACTCTTACAAAAAACATACCCACCTACATTCACACACACACGCACACACAAACGTTTCTCTTTTTAAAAATTATTTATTACACTTCAGCTCAAATGAAGCTCATTCTTTACTCCCTTCATTTTTCCCTTCTACATTTTTCTTTCTTCTTATCTGTTTTTTCCTTCCTTTCTTCTCCTCCTGCTCTCTTTTTTCTTCCTTTCTTTCTCATCCTTCCTTTATTCTTCAGCTTTCTTTTTTCTTTCTTTACTGCTTTATTTATTCTTTTGTATTTTCCTTAATTCCTTCCTTCCTTTATGTTTTTTTTTCTTTTTTACCCCTTCTTTTTTTCTTCCTCTTTTCTTTCTTTCCCTCCTTCTTTCTTTCTTTTTTCCCCAGCTAAATTTATTTGTTGTTATTCTTTGTACTTCTTTACATTCTTTTTCTTCTTTCCATCTTTTCTGTCTCCCCTTTACTGCTTTCTTTAACACACTTTCATTCCTTCTTTCTTTCTTTCTTTTTTTTACCTCCCTTCCTTTCTTTTACTTCTCTTTTTTCTTCTTGTTTCTCTTTTTTCTTTTCTTCTGCTTTCTTTTCTTCCCTCCCTCCTTCTTTCCATATGTCTGCTCTTTTTTTTTCTTCCTCTCTTTTTCTAACACTGTTTCTGAAATCTGTTCCTCGTTCCTCAGAAATACTAGATCTTTGTAATTTCCTGCAGAAATGGATTTTTGTTCAGGAGATGTGGTTGAGTTTTACCCCCTTTTTGATTGATAAACACACAAAATAATCATTAATCACAGCCATTAACTAGTAAGTAACAACACAGCTTCTACCAAAAGTGGCCAAGTAATCTGTCTCTCATTTTGTCTATCTCCTTACTAAACTCATATCTCAAATATTTAAATTCACGGATGAACTCGGCCCATTAGTCTTCGCTCGGCTCTCATTTCCGCTGGGGGACAGCGGAACACGATTACATGGACGTGCGGGACATTCTGTGCTCACCGCTACCAGGAACCCTGCTATCCTGGGCCTCCCTGGGCCTCTTCCTCCCTCCCTTTCTCTCTTTCTCCCTCTCTTTTTGTCTCTTCCCTTCCCCTTTCTCCTTCTCTTTTTCAATCGCCCCCCACCCACCAAAAGAAGCTGGACATACTAAAGCCTCTATTGTTATCCTCACACACAGAAGCTACCATGCTGAGAGAGAGAGAGAAAGAGAGAGAGAGGCAGGCAGACAGTTGTAACTGACAGAGGGCGATAGGACTTGGCCCTATCTAATCAAGGGCAGCAGGTCACTTCCGAACAACTGGGCAATAAAAGACGACTTCCAGCCCTTTAACTGAAGAAGAGGGGGAGGGGGGAGAGAAAAAGAGGGAGAGAGGGAGAGAGAGAGGAAGTAAGCCGAAAAAGCCCAGCAGACAGGAACCATCTGGCTGGATGCATAGTCTAATCTTAAAAAAAAGCCACTCCCCCTTCCTCTAAAAGAACCTGTGAATGAGGCCTCATGATGAACGACACGTTTGGATGATTTTCTGTAAATAATTACAAGTCCTCTACAGGGAACACTCTCAAATAAGGCAGTTCTGCTCATTTTAGTGTACAGTGAGTTTAGCATTTCAGAAAAAAAAACATTAAATAAAAAAAAATATAGACAATGGGCAATAATTATTGCACAGGATTCAATTTTATGTTTACACAAACTATGTTCAGTTAAAACAAGTAATTGTGTATTAAAACGGGCAGAAGTTTCTTATGTATTTTGCCAGGGGTTTATTGTAAGCACCACATTTAATTTACATGCTCTGGATTACACTGTAAAAAAACAGTGAATATACTGAAAGTACTTTAAAATCATCTCACCATGGGTATTATATTATATTAAAGGGGCCATGTTTTGGTCAGAATTTGAAACCCTCCCCCGACCTACATAGACCATACATAGACGGTGAGCAAACCAAAAAAAGCCTGTTTTTAAATACATTGTTTTTGTGACAATGTTGACCTCAGAAGGGAAACTGAACAAACAAATAAACAAATGCAGTAAAAATGTAGAATGTGTGCCCTTTTTTGATTACCAGAGGATTTTTAACCCCTTGTGTACTGTTTGCTGGTTGAATTTAGCACAAAATTACACTAAAACACATTCTTCGTTGATTCCCCCCTTAAAAAATGTTTTTGATCAGCTGAGCCTAGAAGTTACTTGTTTAGGGTGTGAAGAAGCATGTGTGTGTTGGGGGGGGGGGTTATGTAATTCCCTTTGTTCTGCAGGCCTGAAAAACAGCATTTGTGTATAAATGACGGAGGAAGTGGCCGTTGTTTGGGTTAATGGCCCTGAGGAAGGGGGGGGATTGTGTGGATCGTTGTTGGAAGACTTTTGCCCTGTGATAACACCACAGATATGCCTTTGTTGTTATGTCTTTAAGGAATGTAACATGCACACCCCCCCCCCCACACACACACTTACACACACACTCACACACACACTCACATGGCCTTCCTTGCTGATTGAATTTGAGGGGACGTTATCAGCGGCTTCTCTTTTATTTTTCCGAGCTGTGAAATACTTCCTCCACACATGGTCAAGCGGCCCACGATCAATCACACTGATGAAAGGGATCGCTGATCAATGAGCGGCACTTGTAAACACACATTCAGCCCAGAGACGATGGCTCCGTCCCATTCGCTTATCCTCCCAAACGTTTGCTCCTGCTGTCGCAGTGGCACTGGCAATACTGGTACTTAATAAGCTGCCCAGAGAGAGAGAGAGAGACAGAGACAGAGAGAGAGCGAGAGAGAGAGAAAGAGAGAGAGGGAGTCATCGGTGAGCTATGAATGGGTCTAACATTCCCTTGCTTTGTATGCCAAGCGGCAAATGTTCTAGCTCCACACCATGCAAACAGCCACACGCCTCAAACAACCAAGTTTCTCAGTCCTTCAGCAAGTCTGCAGTCATATGCCTTATTAAAACACTCACCTTGTGCCACTTTACTAGAATCACTTACCATGTACTTCCATGAAGCAGACACTTTATAAGAAACACCTACTTTGCACTTCCACAAACTGGCCACATTATTAGAAGCAAAACCTTGTGCCTCCACAAAGTGGCCACTTTACTGGAAACATCTACCTTGTGGTTCCACTCATTGGTCACTTTTTTAGAAAAGGGAGAGAGAGAGAGTGAGTTAGTGAGAGAAACAGTGAGTGAATGAAAGAGAATGATTGCCATGTCCATGTCACCACTCACACAGTTCAATATTCGAGTCTTTGTTATGTAACAAGACTCTAGATGAGGAAAGGTCAAAGGTCAGTGACAAGACTTTGCAAAGGAGAAAGGTATTGGAATTCTTTTTAATGCACTTATTATTAAGGCCTATTTCATGGGGAAAAAAATTTGACATAATGTAAGCACTGCTTTTGTTTAAAACAAGCAGGCAACCTGTCACAAACACCCAAAACTATACTCTCCTCTTCAGCCCACTGAAGGTTAGTCCACCTAGCTGTGCTGAAGATGAGGAGCACTACAGTGCTGTAAGTGAGGTACAATACAGCCAATAGGAACAGAGGTAATTTACATACTAAAACCCTTTTAAGAGGAGGGAAAAGACCCACTTCGCTTATAATGGCAGCTTTTAGAAAAGTCTGTTTTTGCAAGTCATTTCTGTTAGTCTGTTTGGCATTAATTTGACACACAGTGTAAAAGGTATTTAGGATTTTCGAATTATGAAAAAAGTAAGGTTTTGTCCTGACAATTGTATAAATAGTGACTATTATAAGCAAATACATAAACGGAAAATAACTATTTTTGGTACAAAAGCACAAACAAATATAAAAAAAAGGTTAAGAAAATAAAAATGTAAAATAAGGCTCTTTAAAAAACACTAAAAAGCTAGGTCTCCTATACTGTATTTAAATATGAAATTAAATGCTTACTATACATTAAATATACACAGATAATCAGTCAGCTCCTTTAATTTTATTGCCCTGTTTAAAGAAGACAAATAGGAAAGACTGTGTATATAGAGGGCTTTAGTTAAAAGTTAATAATCTTCCCAAACAATTTTTCTGACCTTTATTGTTAATATTATTATTACAGATTATGTTTCCATAACACTAATCAGAGGGTTCTTGTTCCATAGGTGAAGCAATACCATATGGTGGAAAAACTGTTTCCAACTTGAACTCTTCGAAAACTGAGGAGCCTGCCAAAACCACACACACACTCCCTGGCGAATATGCACGTGCTCACCTCTCCAGTTCATTTTCAAGAGAAACAAGGATGGGCTGAAGCGACAAAACTCAAATTCTTTCCTGAGCAGAGTGTGTGTGCTGTGGAGAGGCAGGTTATAAGAGGGACTTGTGTGTGTGTGGCTTCCTATATGACTCACCCTGTTTCCATGCATGTTGGTACACGCAAGAGTCAGAATGTGTGTGTGTGTGTGTGTGTGTGTAAGGTCAGAGCTGTAAATAGCACCTTGAGGAAATGGAGTCAAGTTCTTTTTCCGCTCGCAGAAAGAGTGTGTGGGCGTGAGACAAAAAGAATGACAGAAAAGGAAAAAAACAGATTTTTTTCACCAGCTGGGTTAATTCAAGAATTCGTGCAAGCCATGTCATTGTAACATGTGTGAGCTTGTCTTTCCTTCACTCTATATCCACATATATCAATGGCTACAACTGGGCCCATCACGATTACTAGAAAAAAAAACAACATTGAAATTTGTCAAACTCTTGTTTCTTTACAGTGGCGGTGAATGGAACCAGATGTCTCTAACACAAATACAGCCGTTTTATTCACTTTCAGCCAGTGAAGCACCACGTGTCTGTTGAGTGTTTATATGGATGTTGATGATGGTAAAAAATCAGTTTTCTTTGGGAACTATTTTGTCTTTAAAGTAGATCATAAAAACCTAATCAAAAACATTTAAGTTGTAAATTCTGCTGGTCAGTCAGGTCCACTTTTATTGTTTGGCCTATTTAATTAATCTGATTAACATTAGGTTGTGGTATGATGAGTTTAGCCCTCTGTGTGTGTTCAATTGCCTTGTGAAAGCCAAATGGCCCTTCAAGGTGACAGGAAATGGAGCAAGAATCCACACAAAAGGCTTTTACTGTGACAAAAGGTGCATTCCTGCAGGGAGAGAAAACACACACATCCACACACACATAGAGCTCCATTTGGGTAAGTGGTGTTTGGTTCCTGTTGTCTGCCGAGCCACTAAAACAATCTTGTTGTAAACTACAAATTCCTAGCAATAATCAGAAAAGGAACAACAGCTAAAGCAACTACAATCTGCAGCACAAAAGTGGCCGTATAACGCTGATCCTGCGAAGCTCTGAAACCATCCCTTAAAATTTAAAAGAAAAAAAGAGAAGCACCAAATATAGTCAATTTGCTTAAAAAAAATAAAACTGAACTTAAGCACATTTGGTGTTTCCTTACTTAGTCTTGGTACTGGAGCTATGAGGCTAGTGTAGCGAACTAAAAAATTACCCCATTAATTAGCAGGCTGCTAACCTTGACTTAAGTCATTTCATAGTTACTTATTGACAAGAATTGGGTTAAAAACAGTAGTTTTGTTGTTTTTGGGGTTTTTTTTGGGGGGGGGGGGGGCTTGTGGTTTGCACGTGTGCTTCTATTACCTGCTAGTAACATTAGCCTTGTAGCTCCATCGCTTAAACAACTTAGATAGCTGGCTATACATACAAAAGCTTCTGCAATACTTTATTTTTTATAAGCAGTCCTCTTTACTCTCAGTATAGTCGAGCAGCTTAAGCACATCTTAATGTTTGCTCCTCTAGTTTAAGCATGAGGCTAATGCAGTTAACTAGTAACAAAAAACATATTCCCTATGAATTACCATGCTGCTAGCTGTGGGTTGTTATCTCACTCTTGCTTATGTTGTTATTGATAAAAAAGAGAGAAAAATAGAAGTTCTTGTGTGTTTTGTAGGCCTGTGGTTTGCACAAGTCATTCTGTTTCCTGTTAGCTACGTTAGCCTTGCTGCTCCAGTAGTAAAACTAAGGAAGCATGCTAAACATGTCTTACTTAGATAGCTTGCTATTTGCATAAATGTGACTGCAATTCCTTTATTTTTATGAATTGTTTGTCCAAAAAGTACCATTTTACCAATATAGTTGATCAGCTTAAGCACATTTGATGTCTGCAGGTTGTTTCTTTAGTGTTAGAGCTGCAGCTACGAGCCTAATGCAGCTAACTTCATTACACATTATTACACTAACTTCATTACACAATCTCAAACCATCTGAGGCTTGTGTGGCTCCTGTAATTGATAAAAAGGGGTTTAAATGAGCAGATCTTGGGTATTTTTAGGCCTGTGGTTTGCAGGACTGCCTGTTACCTGTTACTTCCCCTACCTTTACAGCTAAAAGAGCCCAACAGGCCTTCTAAGATGGTTACAAAGCTTCAGGCCATGCGAGAGTAAATGAGCTTAGAAAGAAAAACAGAAAAACAAGTGCTGAATGTTTCAGCTCCACACCCCACTCTCGCTAAGACTGCAGTTTTAGGGGTTTGATTCTACTTTGATTCATGCTCAGTTGAGAAATGGCTGTGCCAAAAACAACCACAGCTTCCTACAGCGGCCTTCTCCAGCAGAATGAGGGAGAGGGAGAGGGAGATGGGGTGGGGGGGTACTCCGGGTCAAAGCCCGTAGCAGCAGGAACCAAGCAATAAAAAGCCTACAGTGATAACACTTTACGACCATCACACAGGTGGCCGGGAAGAGATGGCCCCAGTCTCCCATCCAAACACAGGCCTCAGAACAAATGAGAACAGGGAGAACAGAGAGAGGGAGAGAGAGAAATAGAGAAGTCAAAGGGAGAGAAAAGAGAGTGAGGGAGACAAAAAGAGTGAGAATAAGAGTGAAAAAAGAGAGATGAGGAAAACACACACATATACGCACACCCACAAACACGCACAATATATATATATATATATATATATATATATATAACCCACCAGCTCACACACACTCCTCACTCTCTCCCGAGGTAATGAAGACACGAGGCAGGGCATTTTTTTCGTTAATTAATATATTTCTGCAGTAAAGTTAACATAGCATTTTCATTTGTGTCACCCTTTAATTTTTCAGTACTGATATTTTTGTTATATTCAGACATGAGTAAATCTAAGACTGTCTTTTTGCAATAAATATCATAAAATAATAGAGCTTCACTTAATAAATATTTTTTACAATGACAAAAAAAGTTTTAAACAGACATTTTCTTTCTTTTCCTTTTTTGTTTTTTAAAAAATAGCCGGAATTTTTTCTCTTATGAATTTGAACGTAAAATTTACAAAAATATGAGGGAGGACATTAAAAAGAAAGAGGAACGAAAACAAAAGGTCAGAATGCCACGGAGTGTTTGAGTTAAGTGTTTCGTTCGGACAGAGGAGGAAAGACATCCGTCCGGAATTCTGTCCAGAATGCAATTTCTGTTCAGGAATAGCGTCGGGAATACTATGAGAGGGAGGGTAGTTTCCATGGAAACGTGCACCCAGTTTACCGCAGCCCTCTTTAAACAATACCAGGTTGCTATGGAGATCTGGTAACAGCTACATATTATGGTCTGGCTGGACAGTCCTTCACAGATTTGGTAGGAGGCCGTTGCCTGTTCTCTCAGAAAGCCTGCGGCACCAGTTGCCTTTCTTGCCCTTTTTTTTTTAACCCCCCCCTTCTCAAGTAGCTGAACAGTCCCACAGTCAGTTAAGGCAAACACTGGCTTGTTTAAAATAAACAAACAAACAAAGAATTCTGCTCAACATCAGAAGTGGCAAAGTGGTTTTGATTATTCATTTTTCATTCTCCTAGCAGCAGACCAGGCACAGAAGAGGGGATTGTTTTGTAACAGAGGAGTTCTGATGGAGAAATCACCATCATCATCACAGTCCATCCTCTTCCTTCCAGATCGGGGTGGGGCGGGGCTACAGTGGACACCTGCACCGGACTAACCAAATATTAGCCCTTATTAAGTTCCTTAGCATGGGCCAGGCCTCAGGAGGGCTTGCCCTGTCCCAGTCTATGACCTTGACCCCAGCCCTGCAGCTTGCAATAGACGGTGTTGGAGTTCTTGCAGCGGCACCCCGGCCTGTTGAGGCGGTCATGGAGGTGCTGGGAGACCTTCACACAGGCCTTGGCTGGCGGGTAGCAGAGCAGGCAGGGGAACAGCGGCGCCATTAGGCCCATGCAGAGGAAGCGGGGCAGACAGCGGGGACGGGACAGCGAGCATGGCCGGTCAGCACATGAGTCGCCATCATCATCATCGTCATTGGAGCAGTGGTAGAAGAGGCCCTTGACCAGGCACATGCAAGTTCCATGTTCCACGAGGCTCTCGGCTGAGCAGAGGCACTGGCCATTGCAGGCGAGGCACGAGGGCAGCATGCGGGGTGCCGTGCATTCACTGCATTTGCACTTCCCACATCGCTCGCAGATGAACTGGTGCGGAGAGGAGGGCGAGGGGTCACCCTTCTCGGCCAGAGGTGGACTGAGGGCCACTGGCTGCTTCAGCAGAGAGTCCACTGGCAGAAGGGGTTGCATGGGTGAGCTCAGGGATTTGGGCTGAGTCCGAACTGCCCGCTCTGACCTGCTGTGATGGTGGTGGTGATGATGGTGGTGGCGTGACGGTGGCGACTGGGCCAGCAGACCCTGCTCTGAGGAGGCACTTCCGCTGCTGCCTGAACTCCCAGCGCTACCCATGCTGGTCGAGCGACTGAGAGCGGGTGGCCTGGTGGTCAATGGCCGTGCCTCGTAGTTGTTGTTCACATTTACAAGAATGACCTCATGAGTCCTCTCGTGTTTGTCATTGATGCGAGGCGTTGGGGCAGGAGGCCGGCGCGACGCCACGGAGGGACCCTCCGTGTACTCGTTGGATGAGCGGATTGCTCTGATCTGCTCCAAGGAGAGGATGGCGCCAGCTGGCAGGTCCAGGTCCAGACGCTCCCCGGCCGGTGGCTCCCGGATCACCGTCACTGACCCAGAGACTACGCGGTGGCCGTGACGTTCCATCTGACCCGATCAGCGACTCCCTGCGCAAGCACAGACTCTAGTCTCATCGGACAACCTGTAAGAGAGAAGGGGTGGTTAGTAAATAAGTCGAAGCTCTTACATGTAAAGGAACCCATAAACAGGACAGTAAAAATTCATATAACCTACATGTTACTATGCTTCTGCATAATCAGTAGTATTAATAATAGGGCTTATTCTGTTATTAATAACGTTAATAGCAGAATAAGTCCATATTTTTAGAGGCTAATTCTAAAAAAAGACCAAAGTCAGCCTCAGACAGCGACTACCAATTAAGACTCAAATGGATGATTTCCTACAGGAATTCACACTGTTCCCCTCGCACCCATTCACCAACACGCCACTTCCAAATGCCTACACGAAACTCCACAGAGGTCTACCTACTTTCAAATTTAAAATTAATGTGGCAGGAGGACTGTCAGACTCAATTAAACTTACTAAATAACAATATCTAGCAATGTATACCTATTAAACTGAGTATCTACACAATCTCACTAACATTTGATCAAATCAGGGCAAGACATTCTGCCTGGATTTTTTTAGGCAAGTTAACTGCTGTGGCTGCATCAGATTAACCAAGAGAACAGACTAAGTAAGAGGGTGTCTAAAATGCTCTCGGTGCAAAACGTATAGAGGTATTTCATATTTTTATATTTTCACACAATTTCATACATTTCTGCAAATCGTCCCATTCACATCCATGGGCGCCGCTACAACTCCGGCCCTGCGCCTCCTGCCGGAGGGTCTCTGTAACTGCAGGTCGAAGATGAGCCCAAGAGGAAGAGAAGGAGGGGGCAACTTATGAATGAAAACAAGCCCTGTGGGGGAGGGGTATTTGGGCGCGAGGAGGGGGGCGGGTAACAGAACTCTAGCAGTCAACCTACCCCCGAGCCTGCATGCACTCGTGCACACACACACACACACACACACACACCTCTGCTTTTGGGCCACGCAGTGCAAAAACAAAATCGTTCAGCCTCAAAACTCACGTTTTAATACACCTTTCCTTTTTTTGCAAAACCTTAAGCTCCGTTCGTGTTTTTTTCCGTCGCTAAATCAAACGAACGGCACCGTTCAACGCATTAACATCGTAAAAAAGCTGGAAAGCACGTTATTTGCTACGCACCTATATGCACTCATGCACAGCTCTGACTCCATCAGCCAGTGCTGCTCCGCTCCATCCAGAAAAAGGCAAAAAGTCTCACGATTCTCGCTGTACATCCATATAAAACGGCTCCCGATAGTCCAAGCTGATCCCAGGAGAGAAAACACCTTAAATCCACGATGGAGATGAAAGGAAGAGTTTAGGATATAGCTTGGATAATAATAATAAAGATAATGATTATAAAGCCCTTCAGTACGGGGTCTGCAAAGCTGAAAAACAGAATCCCGATTAGTCCGAGCGCGAGGAAACGGTCGCGTGAGAAAGAAAAGAAGAGACGACGCAAAAAGCAAATGATGGGGAAAAAAAACAAACAAAAAAGGAAAAAAAAATCCTCTCTGTCCTTCAGTCTCGCCTGACCGTCACACGTACATCCGGGTACATCGTTAAGTCCGGCAGTGTTTCGGATGAAAAAGGGAATAAAAGGTGTCGTTTGTCCGTTTCTGTGCTTTCTTGTTTTCCCCTTCCTCCGTCGTGTGAAATGCCGCCGACGTACTGAAACGGAGATGTTTGCTCTCTCCGTTCTCTATATCTCTCTCTCTCTCTCTCTCCCTCTCTCCGCTTCGCGTTAATGAATGGGAGCGCAGCTCCGCCTCACGCGCTGAAACCGGACACGGCGCATCCGCTCTGCGCTGATTTGACGAGGGCCGCGGGCGGGGCGAGCGAGGGGCGGGGCAATACAGTGAAGGGCACTTTCTGATCCGGGATTATACTGATCAATACTGATCACTGTAATCAACAATCTGCAGATCAGTGACTGTTCACGCACTATAGCTCACAACCACTTTTGCACATGTTAATACCCAAGTAAGACAAAAAAGCGTGCTGTGCAAAAGCTATGACATTTATACTGCTTTTATAATTCAGTAGAAACTGTGCATAAAGTACTGTATCTAAGTGTGCTCTCTGTACAGGGTGCATTTTTGTTTTACAGTGTATCACAAAAGTGCTTTTAATGTTTACATATCAAAACAATCCAATTAATTACACCCTCTCTGATTAATGAATCTAAATTAACTACACACATATTTGCTGTTAAAGTATTTAGAAATTCAAATGAATTTTGGCATGTGAGTGAATGAGTAATCAACATTACAGACTTTCGGCGTCTTTTTTATTTAATAACGGTTTCCGCACTGTTCAAGTGCAGTAATGGTCACAGCAATCAAAAATATTGCTGTGGGGAAAAAAGGCTTCAGCAACAACAATGATAGAACTAAGTCCATCTAATGAATTATGCTGCCTTGTCGAAAAATGCTATCTTAAAGTTTATACAGTTCATAGTTTGTAGTCAGTTCATAACACTGATTATGATGAGAAATAGGCAAATAATAGATAGATAGATCTTTAGAGGTGCATAGAGCCAGTTTATACAGTCGGGTTCTAACACTGAGAAATGCTACCGTGAAGCAGAGGGTTCTGACGATTTATGCTGCCTTGTCGAAAAATACTATCGTGGCGCAAATCGACAGCAGAGTCTATCGATTCATGCTACGCTGTGGAAAAATGCTCCCTTGAAGGTTATACAGCTGCCAGTGTCCCAAGGTAGCACAGATTTATGGGCGTGACTTTGGAACTGCACGTGTGCAGAAGGGCCCGGGAGCACATCTCGATGGGTAGCATGTTTAGACAGAACACCGGACTGGGTTAAAGACGTGTGGTGCGATTAATCAGCGTAATTTTTACGCTGGGCAACGATTAAAATGTATAAAAACTGTGATTAAATGCATTGTTATTCGCAAAATTAAATACATAATTCAATATTTTTAAATGTTATGCCTGTATAGACTGTACTGTAATTCATGCAAGCACGTTTTCTTTGGTTTGCACTGTCGTTTTCTTTGGTATATGCAGGTAAATACAGTAATAAATTAATTTAATTTACAGTAATAAAAATACAGGGCTTTAAGAAGAACAAAACGAAAAA
>JBBPCX010000028.1:3935686-3949043 GCA_037974365.1 Hydrocynus forskahlii | reverse complement strand
TAACTGTCCTCTCTCTCTCTCTGGGGGGTAGGGTGGTCCTCCCTCTCCCCATCACTCAGTATAACTGTCCTCTCTCTTTCTCTGGGGGGGTGGGGTGGTCCTCCCTCTCCCCCATGACTCAATAAAACTGTCCTTTTAGCAGTTATTGCTTTCTACAGCGTACTGAGGCTGTCCGTTGGGTTAGTGGCAGTTTGTGAAGATGTGATGGAGTTTAATGTGTCTCAGAGGAAGCACAGTGCCTCACCCCATGCTGGTGGTATCGAGTGATTGGAGAAGTTACTAGCTAGTGGATAGAACTAGAGACGACTAAATTAGCTGTATTTATGGTATTTTTTAAACTGGCACTGTTGGTGCCTTTTTGTCAGTACCAACTTATAAAATCTCAGAACAATTTCATATTATGACATTTTTTTTAATTATATTTTTTATCCTATTGCCCAGTTTTATCGCAGTGTGCATCAGTAAGGAACCTATAATGGAACCTTGAGGTACACCACATGCTCCGGTTATGTGGAGGTTCATGTGAACTGTCCTGTATACATCTGACTCTGTATTTGAGTATGTCAGGAATCCAGTAACCGCTACAGCCACACCTCCCACTACGCCAGTCCACCACGCAAATTCCCTGGAATGCCAGCCACGCCCCTCAGTCACTCTCCACTCGCACGCACCTGGAACCAATCTTGGTGTTCCCTATTTATACCCGGACCATGCACTCCGTCCTCGTTCATTCATGCACCTCCCTTTTGTGTTGTTGGATTACTTATTGCTCTGCTTCTTTTGTGGATTACGATCCTGGTTCTTGACCTCTCTTTGGACTATCCAATATACTTGACTTTGCTAACTCTTATAAACATTGCCCGTTCCCTGAACAACGAACTTTGCATTTTGTGTATTTTGGCCACCATTTTGTCTCCTTTGTTTTTTTTGTGTACCAGCCTAGCCTGTTTTTGCTTTGTCTTCTGGGTTGGACCCTGTTTATGGTACTGTGGTTCCTCTTGCTTCAGTTTGGTTCCCTTCATTTTTAATAAAGCCTTACATTACTTCTTCTGTCACCCTCTGCGACTGTGTACATCCCCAGCATTGTGACAGCATGAATGAACCATCAAACGTGACAGCAGCGGAGGAGGAGATGAAATGGAAGTTTGAACAAATGATGTTTACCGTCCAGTGTCAGCAGACAGAACTCCAGAGCATGTCTGCTGCCCCAAACAGCGCCGCTGGCCTCACTCCACCTCCTGTGTTCTCTGCGACCAAGCAGCCTGTCGGGCTTCACAACTCCGTGCTCCTCGATGCTCAAGCTTCAGGCCACCCAGCTCCCCGATGAAGACGCGAGGGTTATTATTACCAGCCTCGGAGGGCGCGCTCTGGACTGGGCCACGTCACTGCTGGAACAAAAAGACCCCAACTTGGAATCCAGTGAAATCTTTCTTTAGGCCCTTCAACGAGTGTTCCGATGTGGGTTCTCTCTTTCCCAGAGCCAGCGGGCGATGGTGGACTAGTCGATTGAGTTTCATATTGTGGTGGCCCAAATTGAGTGGCTCAGTATCGCTCTCACAACAGCCTTTTACCATGGGCTAAAGGACTCCATGAAGAATCAATAAGTGAATAAAGACTGGGGCACAAGGCTGGAAGGGTTAATCGCACTGGCCAGCAACACTGATGACCGACATCAAGTAAGACTCCAGGAGAAACGAGAGAATAAAAAACGCAAAGACCTTCACGAAGCGTCTTGGCAATCGCACCACCATCCATCTTCGTGTCCCCCCAAGACGGAGGAGGGGAGCCGATGGAGCTCACCACCAAGACCCCTACTGGCTCGCCGCACATCAACCTGTCTTCGAGTGTTCCAGTGGTACTCTGGGAAAAGGCTGCACCAAACACAGTACCCCTTTAAGACCCGCGAACCCTGCATCTGTCATCCCAGAGAACCCACACTTGACCCCCCGGAGTACCATGATATATATATATATAAATAAATAAACTATAAGAACTAAATGTGTATCAAAAATCAATAAAATTATTCAGGTCTATTCATTATCCAAAGAATCATCATGGTTTGAAAATCCAAAAAAGAAAACATACATTTAAAATTTTAGCCACTTAATTTTTTACATTTTATTTAAAACACAACCACTCATTGGGCTGCAGAGTAATATAAACTCTTTTTGGTGAAATGAAGTCTCTCCGAATGTGTGTTATTTTATTACATAATTAGATTATAGTTGGCTAATTTACACACATCACCTGGAGGAATGTTGGCCATGGAGCGTGTCGGTCTGAAGCCAGAAGTTTAGGAACCGTGCCATCTCTTACATGCACACACACTATCATTAACTCTGCTGTTTGAAGTTCCTCTTCCAGGATAATGTTTTCCAGACTCCTCATCCCAGCAGCTTGTCCTCTGTTCTGGGAAAGATCCTGTTCCACTGATAACACACATTAACAAAACATGCCAAAGTAGGACCACACTGCATCATACCATCATTTCCAGTTTAGTGGAACTGGAATTTTAAGTACATTTCCCATTTTACGTACATTAAGGGTCTGGTTAATTGATCTTATTGTGTAATAATGGCATTCTTAGACTCCACTGATCCAATGCATCCCCCACCTCCTACCCCTCCCCCTCCACTGTCAGTCGAATCCTGGATCCACGTCAGAGGAGTCGGGTATTTAGTATCTGATCCACTGGGAAGTTCTAACAGTTCTGAGAAACAGTCTTGGATCCCGGCCTGCTTCATCTTGACCCCTCCCTTATCGAGGACTATTGTCATCTGGACCCCGCTCTCATAGGACCGTCTGGTGCCGGCCCTGGAGGGGGTGTACTGTTATGCACATGGGTCATGTGACCCATACTACATCACACGCATGGGTCAGGTAACTCGAACTATGTCGGTGCTCAGTCCTTCATCTCCAGTGCTGTGAGTACTGTGGTTATCATTGGGCTCTCTGAACTGTGTGTTTCAGAACTTGGGAAATTGGTGGATTTTCTGGTTACTAACATAGTTGGTTCTTAGACCAACTAATGAGAATTACTAACACTTGTTAGTCTCTGCATTTGGGTTTACGCTCCTAACTTAAGTCCTTTCTTGTTGTCTTCAGCCTCGATACTGTCCGGTGGACATAACAGGCAGTATAGGTACAAAATTTGTCATGCTATTTCACTACCACATTCTTTGGATGTCCACCAAATTTTGTGAAATTTCACCTATAGGGGGTGCTGCAGCTGGCACATTTATTTCAAAATCTCAAGAACTGCTGAAGCTAGAATGTGATACTTGTGTGACATGACAGTTCCAATTAAATTTAACTTTTTCATAACTGCATATAGACATTGTTTCCCAATTACACACACACACACATGCACGCACTGACATGGTTTGGTCTGTCTTCAAAATTTATTTTGCCTTTAATTCCTTAAGTAACAAATTATAATGTGAATTAATGAAAACAACTGGGGGGGAAAACGTGAATACAGAGTAAAAGATTAAAATAACATTCACAGAAGTCCCAGAAGTGACAGATATGGTCGTCATTTTGCGTTGATCAAGTTAGTTGAGGTGCAAATACATGCAAGCATTTTTTTCCCATAAAAATATTCTTTATTGAATTGTTGAAGACAAATATTTCAGAACAAAAATGAGAACATACATACAATACTGACTTTAAACAAATAATTATATAATATGGTAATAAAAGCATAAAAACGTCTACATTTTAAACACAGGACTACTCAAGTAAGAATTACACTTTAATTTATAACTAGCAGCATTTTATTTTTCCTTCTATTATTTTGATAAATATTAGTCATGCTTATGGGACATCAGTAGAACTCTCAAATTCATAAATAGAGAGGAAGCAAATATGATGAATTCATGGCAAAAAAGGTAAAAAAGCAACAGGTTTGCCAAGCAGAATTTCGGATTTTGAAATAAAAGGAGAAAATTCATGTTAATAGTACAAAACAAACTTTGTAATTGTTTCAGACTAAGAATGCATGGAAGTTCCCTGGCGGCCTGTCCAACCCAGGGGAGAACATCGGTGAGTATCAGAACATTCCCCCACTTTAGTTTGAAGTGCCATCAGTGACAGTTTCTACATGTTAAAAGCATTTAAACCCTCTTCGGTTCTCCACTGGTCAGTGTGGTACTTATAAACCTGTGGTTACACGCTTAGCCACCATTTCCACTTCAAGTTCCCACCCTAAACTTCCAAACCCATGTCCTAGAGTCTGGTAACCCTTCTTCCCAGGAGACCGTTCGTACCAAATAAGGACATATCAGTTTTTGCATATTACATTAAATGTGGCCCAAATACAACATTATTGCAAGTTTTCGATTTCCGTCATGACTATTATATAGTATTGTTTTATACAGTCTATAATTAAAATATCACTGGCATATCATAGTATCGTGCCGAAAAATGTTGCGGCATCAGTTTTTTCCCCATAAACGGTACTGAAATGCCACTCTTTTGTATCTTCATACAGAATTTTGTACTGTTGCTAAATACATTAATTTTTTATGAATGAGCAGCTTTTATTCCTTCTAGAGGGAAATATGGGTGAAAATAAACAATGTAAAATAAAATGAACCTGAACATTTGGGCTGCCGTGATGTTTGAATGAAGATATCCCTTTTACAACCCATTCAGGTGTGTAAAACCACTGCATTAAATGACATAGCAGCAAGTAAATCATTTAAAAGGAGTAGTTAGTGCTGACATTGAAAGGATGCTAGTAGCGACCAGTGCTACCAGTGGAATAATGCTTGCCAATTTTTTTTTTTTGCAGTGCAGGAACACATTCATACATTACACAAACTATAAACAGGATAAAGTAAGGAATACTGCAGTGAGGAATCTCAAGTAAAATAATATGAAATATAATCTCAAGTAATAATCTGAAATCAAATCTGAAGGTCTCACTTTTCTAAATATTTGTTAGCTGGACTTCAAGGAAAAGCCATAGAACAACCAGGATTGCTGGAAAAGGAAGCACAGTATTCCACAGCGTGGAACATTTATGGGAATGTACATTTACAGAATTTTGACCCCTCCTTATCTTCCCATGTCTTTTTTGTTTTCTGCTTAAGGTGCCACCGCCATCCGTGAGGTCTTTGAGGAAACTGGCATCCGATCAGAATTCCGATCTCTCCTCAGCATCCGCCAGCAGCACAACCATCCTGGAGCGTTTGGAATGTCGGATATGTATCTGATCTGCCGCCTCAGTCCGTTGACCTACGACATCAGCTTCTGCACGCAGGAATGTCTGCGCTGTGAGTGGCTGGACCTGTCCGAGCTGGTCAAGACCAAGGACACTACGCCGGTGACAAGCCGCGTCGCCCGTTTGCTGCAGCACGGCCTGGAAAAGGGGTTTGACCACATCGATCTGAAAATGGAGGAAGTTCCGGCCGTGTATACAGGCCTGGTCTATCAGATTTATCACAGGAGAATTCCTGAAGGGCATAAATAGGCCTCAGATTCCAGAATCTGGAACATCCGGAAGCGTATACAGTCCAGGATTGGGACGGATTGAAATTGCTAATTGTAACTGTAATAGTTACAAACAACATCAATAAAAGTTCACCTTAAGGACACAAATTCAAAAACCTTCCCCCCTTTTTTTTTTTTTTGAGAAAATCAGGTTGTGAAAGAAGACATACAGAAGCAGCGTAACTTAAACTCACATTATGTAGTCACAACATTCTTTTGGAAATGTGGATCCTGGTTAAAAGATGAGTCATTAAAAGAGCAATATTAAGACGGAACCTGTCTCTAATGTGGGGGGCCGACCGGAGCGGCAGCCCCTCACAGCCTCTACAACAAGATATACCTCCAGCAGTGGCGCAGTGGTGCTCAATCCGCATTGAAGCTGGA
Organism: Hydrocynus forskahlii; assembly: GCA_037974365.1. NCBI lineage: Eukaryota > Metazoa > Chordata > Actinopteri > Characiformes > Alestidae > Hydrocynus > Hydrocynus forskahlii. The sequence goes on along the minus strand of JBBPCX010000028.1, from coordinate 3,943,163 downwards.
ATGATCACGGATCAGAACATTCCTGACGCTTTTCATACTCCATAAAGACTCTAGTGGGTCATCCACATTCCTTTTTTCACAGTTCTGTTGATTTCCATGTTAAGGCGGTGTTGAGAATCCGGCGGTGTTGAGGCTCAACTCTTGACCGACATGGGTAGGAAGAGGATAGCTTTTTGGCCAGGTCCAGTTTTGGAGCCACACTTGTACTGCCCCGTCCTCTTCAGGGCTACGTACCAGTCGGGGTATTTGCGGGACTTGTAGGTGTTGTAGTTGTTCGCCTCCAGGCGCTCCAGGAAGTAACATTCGTCGGTCACTCGTCTCTGGAAGAAAGCGAGAAAGAGAGAGAGAGAGAGGAGAGTCAGAAGAGAGTCATCTATGTTGGGAATGAGCTGTAATATGGTAGAATTAGTTAGACTCGGGTCACTTTCCAGTATTACTCTTTTTTTTCTTTTTTTTTTTTAATACTCCCCACCCAGGTCCACTTTTTTGGTTTTGTGTAATAAAAACAGCTGTAAGTCATTACTAAATTAACCTCTCCTTTATCTTTTGCAATTAAACAGAGTGTTTATGTAAGGCTGATATATGTAAATGAGCGCTGACTGGCTGCATGACTTTGACTTTTGTGCAATACTGTGTGCATTTATCATATATATCGTCACTTCACAAATGGACACTGTTACATTCTAGTAGTCCTTCTGATCCTCAGAGGCAGCTAGCATTTTTAAATGGTGCAAAAATTTCAAAATATTTTGTTCCAGCAGTGACAATATGTTTATACTAGGGGTGTAGAAATTAACGAGATCAATTAATAACGCATAGAAAAAATTAATGCTGATTAGTTGCACCACGTGACTTTAACACGGTCCGGTTCTGGCCACAGGTGCTCTGTAAAATGAAGGACGCAGACGAGAACGCGCTGCTCGGCCCAGTGAGTGGAAAGTGTACGTTTAAAAACAGATGGAACGTTCTCTGCAATTCATGCAATAGGGAATTTTTGTATCATCGGAGTCCATCAGGTCTGAAATACCACCTCAGCGCAAAGCGTTTAGGAGCGAACCCGGCAGGCCGAGCCAGAACCGCCCGATACCAGCGGCTGCGGCCCGCCTCGCTGGACCAGGCGCTCAGACCCAGACTGAGCACGTCTACCTGATTTTTTTTGCCTCAGTGTTTAAGGTCATATTTTTGATTGCTGTGACCATTACTGCACATGAACAGTGCAGAAACGGTTATTAAACAAAAGACATTTAAAGTCTGTAATGTTGATTATTAATTCACTCATATGCCAACTGTGAAAGCCTAAGTTTTATTAAAATGCGTTTCCCAAGACTCCTGGATCTGCGTCCTCCTTCCCTGTGTCCACCATGACCAATGTGGATTTAAGTGTCACAAAATACTCCCCAAAAGGTATTTTATTCAGTATTTTAATCATGTTAATTTGATGTCCACTTGGAAAATGTGATTCTTGATGTTGCGCAGCCTCCTTGATCACCTGGGATCACCTCGTTCTACAACACCTTCATTTTAGTATTCACAGGTTACTCCTGCTCCTTGAAGCCTGTGAGGTTCTGCAGGTTAGAACAGTCTAGGTTTTATAAATTTACCTGCTGCCGAAAGGGATCTAGAAATTGATCCAAACATGGAAAAGCCTAATGTGAGCTCAGCGTGTCTGGCTCGAGATTGTCGTCCAAAAATAGAGAAGAATAATAAGAAGCAGTGCTCGGTTCACACAAGACTAAGTTTAGCAGCTTGGTTTGAAAGCACCTGAAAGAGGCAGAGAATATTTGCACTGGAGGCCTGGAGAACATTCCCGGCAGGTTCAGGTGCCAGGAGTGTGTCAGTGTTTCCTGGGTCCCTCACTGAGTTTCACAGAGTGACGTTTTATGGTTAAGTGGGACGTCCTGAAAGGAAACATTTGCTCTTTCCTTGAGTGAGCAGCAAAAAAACTCCAGCAATACTTCATTGATTCATTCCTGTGACACACTTCAGCCAACAGCCTCGCTAATGTTTCACTCGTAGAAAAGGCGAGCAGAGTTTGTGTGTGTGTGAGAACGCTGACCTCTAATCCAAATTTTTTTTAGCTTAGAGTATGGTGCTCAATTTAGTCCTAGTTTGTACAAGAGGACCAAAACAGGAAACTTCAGCTTCATGTGGAGCTCTGAGGGACATTAACAACTGAGTTGATTTCATTTCCAACTGTCTTGGTTTTCATTTCATTGCAATGTTTCCACTGGCCAAGAGGTAACCATGTAGGACGCTGCAACTGACCCAATGACCAAACCAAAAATCCAAATGACCCCCACACAGATACACTGCAAATGATCCAGACCTCAGGTTCTCCATACAGACACTACAACTGATCTTAATGACCTCATAGCAAATTGCAGCAACTGACCCAAATGGTCCAAAACTTTAGGACTTCCGTACAGAGATGCCACAACTGACCCAAACTCCTGGTTCTCCATATAGAGACGCTGCAACCGACCTAAATGATCTAAATCTTTATGACCCTCATGCAGAAACACTGCAAGCAGTCCTCAGCTTTTCCATATAGACACTACAACTGACCTAAATTACCTCATAACTGACTTAAATAACCACAAACTTTGGGATGTTCACACTAACTACCACCGACCAAAATTACCTAAATCTTATGCCGCTTCATGTAGAGATGCTGTAACTGATCTAAATGACACAAAACTGTAGGTCCTGCATATGGAGAGACTGCAAGTGACCTAAATGACCAAAACCTTTAGGTCCCTCCATACAGATACACTGCAAATGACAAAAACCTCACGTTCTCCATATGGAGATGCTGCAACTGGTCTCAATGACCAAAACACTTCAGGTATAGAAATGCAGCAACTGACCCAAAACTTTGGGATGTTCATATTTACTGCCACCAACTCAGTGAACCATATGCTTGGGTCCCTCATACAGAGATACTGCAATGACCACATGACCTAAAACTTTAGGGACTTCATGAGGAGAAGATGCTACTGACCCAACTGACCTAACACTTTACGTAATAATTTAAAACGACGTAAATGACTCAAACATTTAGGTTCCTTATATGGAGATGCTCCAACTGGCCAAAATGACCCAAAACAATAGGTTCCCCATATGGATGCTCCACTTGACTGATATGACCCAAACTTTAGGTTCCCCATATGGAGACCTGCTACTGACCCAAATGATTAAAATCTTGAGATTCTCCATATGGAGATGCTGCAACTGACCCAAAAGCCCCAAACCTTGGTCTCCATATACAGAAAACACTAATGAAAGTAACACTTTGGTGCCCTTTTATATAGAGAGATGTTATAATGGACCAAATGATCCAAATGACCAAAACATTTAGGTCCTTCAGAGACACAGGAAATGACCCACAACACAAATTATCTGCCTTTACATCAACCACGCACTTCAAATTCATATGAACCCACCAAAATGTGCATCAAAGAATGAGGTTTTGGTCCTACAAAGGTCCGTTTACAACAGTGCACTCAACTGTTGAAGTCCTCAGTTCCCTCAGTTCACTCATGGAATATTTTAATTTCTTAAATTTATGAACCTGTATTTTAAAATAATATGAACAGTGAATAGAAATGAATGTAGGGCAAGTCTGAAGTAGTGGAAACCTGGCTCCAGTAATGTTCTCTGTGCTATCACACAGGACACTGGGGCTACCGGTGATGGTCCGAGTCTTTCTGGAGCCTTGAGCAAGACCTAACTAATGTTCAACTTTAACACACATGCCCCAGAACTCCCCTTCCACTTACGTTAACCCAGCAGTCCTTCTGTCATGTTTAACTACTTTAATATGTTACTGATGTAAAAAAATAATCTTAATTCAGCTCATAAATGATGTCATCATAAATGAACTCCCTATAAAAGGGCAATCATGAGGTTACAGTATGACGCGGTGGCCGAAAGTCAAACGGCTCTAAGTCAGAGGTCATGACCTGTGTGGTGAACTACATATGGAGTGGGGATCTACTTCAGATTCCCGCATGAACGATAGTACAGACTCTCAGTGAGCTCAGTGATGAGTGGATTTCCAACATTTTTGTGGGGTGAAAGACCCTGATGATGCCTCAAAGTTTGACATATCACTCCCTCCATCCTGTTTGCAGCTCATGGGTCGATTTGTTTTTCAGCCTTGGTTTCTCACCATCGCAGGACCCCAAGAGGCCCAATGCAACTTGCACAGTTTGCATATAGGAAGGACTGACCCAAAACTCTGGGATGTTCATACTTCACGCCACCAACCCATGTGACTCAAATTTTTTGATTCCTCATATGGAAATGCTCCAACTGAACCAAATGACCCAAAATTTTAGGTTCTTCATCTATAACCGACCTAAACAACCAAAAACTTCGTGATGTTCAAACTTACTGTCCCAGGCCCAAAAAAACCCAAAACTTTAGGTTTTCCAAACAGAGATGATTCAACTGACCCAGGTAACTCATAACTTTGGGTTCCCCACGTGGACACACTGTTTCTCACCTAAATGACCCAAACTTTTGGGTTCCACAAATAGAGCTGCTGCAAATGACTGAAGAGTCTGTAAAATACACACAAGCTCAAAATGTTTCTTCTGAACATTAACTCACCAGGCCAAACTTCTCCTCCTTTAAACACCACAAGGAAGTATGTGTTATCCTTCAAACCACATCAGTCGCAGTGAGTGTGTGTGGGTGGAGGGGTTGCATTTGTGATCCTGTCCAGCTCCTGCTCTGAACAAGATCACCATGTGACTCGGACCTCTGGATCGAGGCTAAACAGGACCGAGTTAACTCAATTCATTAAACAATAAAGAGTATTGTTGCACTGTGATTTCCACCAATCAGTCATTGTTTCATCTCTGTTTGCTTTTCTGTGTTATTTAATCAACAGACTACTCAAGGTTGTGCGTCACTGTGAACACAGAAATATCCTCCCAGCCTCTAGTGTTCTCCTGCTCTTCTATAGCAGTTCTACACCATAAAGACCACAGAAGAGCAAAGAAGGCCACAATTCTACACCAAACGCGTTTTAACTTTGACATCTATTTCTGCTGAGAAAAGGTTCTTCTGCTGGTGGCACAGTTAGCTTGATGCTAACGCAGTAAAATACGTTCTAGCCTCTGCCTGTTTTGTGTGTGTGTGTGTGTGTGTGTGTGCGTGTGTGATTCAGTGAAGGACTCACCACTCCATGCAGCCTCCCATCAGAGCTCATGGCCAGGTAGCGGTTCGCGGACAAGCCCTTGATGACCACCTCTCCTACTGACGTGGCCTGGAGCTGCAGCCGGACTGCCAGGAAGGGAAAATAAAAATAGAAAGGTCATGCACCCAGTTCCACAACTCCATGTCCATTCTCTGTAAGCTAGATCACTGTGTCTCAATTTAAAATGTACTTTAAAGGCCAAGCAGAGATCTGCAAATCACTTCAGTTTTCCGATCATTCATATTAATGGGGAACTCCAATGATTTTCTAAAATTAATTAAGTGTTTTCAGATGTAAAGAGTGGGTCTGGAGTCAGAAACATACACAGTGAGGTGAATGGAGCCAGATGTCTGCCTCTTCAAGCTCACTCACAGAAAGAAATCCCACGAAATGGTTGTGGTTGCACAGCCTGACACCTGAGATGTAATTTCAGTTTTGAGAAACCTTTGGTCCTAAAACTAAACCCATTCATGGTGCAGGTATCCATGCGAGGCAAAGCAGTCCCCATAGTACATCCCCTATAAACAGTCACGTGGAGTTTCACTGGTAGGGAGACGTCTGGTTCCATTCACCACCACTGTGAAAAAATCAGAGTCTCTACAATGAACTGTTTCACACCAAACACATTCTGGATCTTTACAACCATTCAATTAGAGGTGAGATTTTGAAAAATTGGTGGAATGCCCCTCGCTGTGCAAAATATACTTTCCAAACGTTTGGCATGTGGCAAAGGTAAGCAGACTGGTGACTGAGCAAGAAAGACGCTTCTGAAGAACTCCTCATTTGACTTCATCAATTTTAATTTGGTTGCCTGTTAGTCCATTATATGTTATTCACTGACTTGCTTCATCACTCATTTGTTAGCTGGCTTTGGGCTGGATTTACCAGAATTGGTGTCCAGTAGGGCACTAACAGAAAAGTCGACTAATCGACGTCAGGGGCAGAAGTCGACGCCCCCTGAGAGAAGTCGACTAGTCTGTGTTTTTTCCTCTCTGTGCACGCGCTTGTGTACACAATGCAGTCTCCGCCTCTGATTGGCTGACGCTGACACACGTTCCGTGACTTAAACAATTATTATAGTAACTTCATAAAAAGGTTGGTACCGTTGGCGCGAGGCGAATCTAAACACAAAACCGCAACAAGACAAGAGACACGGCAACAGAGGACACAGACACACATCACATGTGTGGAGATCCCTCACTCCAGACACACAAACAGCACGGAGACCTGCACAACCTGCAAGTCGGTGTTAAAGTACAGAACAGGACTGCACGGCATCTGAAACGGCACCGCTAGCTGATGGGGGGTTTCCACTGACTGGTACCAGCTCGGTTTGGTCCAACTCTACTCGCTTTTTTGCGTTTCCATAACTAAAATCTGGTACCTGGTACCCGTTACCATTCTTGATATCACCTTGGCCGAGGTTCCAAGCCTGCTGAACCGATACTAAATGATGACGTGTACATATTGGAGGTTACTGATTGGTGGTCGCTATTGATTGTTACGTCAGTGTTGTTGACTGAACCCAGACAAGCCGCCCGGCATTTTTAAAGTTCCTCAGGATACTACTTTCTCTGCCTTGGCGCTCTGACAGTGAGTGTCAAGCCAGAGATGGGGACCCGAGTCGCACTTAAGTCGCACAAACAAAGACTTGTGACTTGATTTGGACTTCGTAAAAATGGCTTGTGAACATCTCTGGTGTTAGCATCGGGAAACTTATTCATGATGGCAGAACGGAAGGCTGTGATTGGTCGAAGCGGAGCTGGATGGGCGGTTACCTCAGCAGAACGGAAGGCTGTGATTGGTTGAAACGGAGCGGGATGGGTTGAAGTGGAGCTGGATGGGCGGTTACCTCAGCAGAACGGAAGGCTGTGATTGGTTGAAGCGGAGCTGGATGGGCGGTTACCTCAGCAGAACGGAAGGCTGTGATTGGTTGAAGCGGAGCTGGATGGGCGGTTACCGCAGCAGAACGGAAGGCTGTGATTGGTTGAAGCGGAGCGGGATGGGTTGAAGGGGAGCTGGATGGGCGGTTACCTCAGCAGAACGGAAGGCTGTGATTGGTTGAAGAGGAGCTGGATGGGCGGTTACCTCAGCAGAACGGAAGGCTGTGATTGGTTGAAGTGGAGCTGGATGGGCGGTTACCGCAGCAGAACGGAAGGCTGTGATTGGTTGAAGCGGAGCTGGATGGGTGGTCACCTCAGCAGAACGGAAGGCTGTGATTGGTCGAAGCGGAGCTGGATGGGTGGTTACCTCAGCAGAACGGAAGGCTGT
>JBBPCX010000028.1:3885786-3895804 GCA_037974365.1 Hydrocynus forskahlii | reverse complement strand
TATAGTGATTAATCGCATGATTTTCTGCACCTAATCGCGATTAATCACATTGTTACATGCAAAATTAAATAGTTCATTAAAAAATAGTGTATGGCGCACTTTTATTTTTAAAGTACTGCTGTATGAACAAACATGGTTTGCAAACACTTTAAACAAATAAAGAGCTTTTTAACAGCAGTGTTCCCTTTAACACAGTTACAGTTACAGTTCAAATACTTCTGTAAATCCCAACGCAAACATGAATGTAATCAAATCAAATATAAAACAAAAGCTATTTGCTATATAATATGGACAAAAGTAATAGGACGCCTGACCCCTATGAAAACCAGCCGAGGGCTCCGCCCACTCAGGACCACAAAAAAGCACCAACTTTAAAAATGAAAGGATTTAAAAACGTGCGATAAGATGCCAGTTACAGCTCATAGTGGCTCTTCCTGTATAAAGGAAATGCCCCCAGCTTTATGCACACAGGGCAGCCGGATACATGCACACGGACATCGGGAGACATGGGTGGACACAGGCCATCGCACTCCTTTCTCTCTATCTGGTAGAGGGGGTTTCCTCCACTCATCCATCTTCTCGTCCTCTAACAAGGTCACTAGAAGGGCCTTGGGGATCAAATGTCGCATGGAACCCAGCAACAGCATCCCCTGCTGGGACTCAGCTAACAGGCTGAGCCTCATTACTGCACACTCACACAGACTCATATTCATGCATGTCCATGCAGATGAGAGAGGACGCTCTCATGACACACACACACACACACACACACACACACACACACGGACATTTCTGTTTACACCTAAATTTAGTGTTTATATGGTTTAGTGTTTTACTGTCAGTTCCAGCTGATTTTGGTTCTGTATATTAATAACCACTGCTGCCATTGGACGTCTCAGCAGAGGGGGCTGGGAGGGGTGAGGGGGCCCTTCTGCGACAGCCGCTGCTGCAGAGCTCATTAAAAGGAAAGTATTTAAGCTTAAAAGAACAGAAACAGTCAAAAATATTAGTACACAAGCATGTAAAACCACTGCACGAGCAAGCAGAATTTCTGAGGGTCAAGTTAATATTTTTTACATATTTTATATAACATTAATTCATTCATTCGTTCATTTTCTGTAACTGCACAATGCACTAGGATTATTCTATATACCGTTTTATTTAAAAATATAAAACATTTTCATTACTGTTTCCTCAGCTGTTGGCCACTTTGTGACCTGTTGGTTTATGAGGATTCTGGCCACTTCCTTTAGACCAAAAAATTACTAAAGAACACTAGAGGGCGTAAGTGAATGGGTGTAAAATGGGCTAAACGGCTGTAAATGTAAATAACAAATAAAACTTACAGCATGTTTCTGTTTTTCTACAGTAAACAATTTAAGATCAGTAGCATCAGTAGTGTGTCTAAAAACTATTAATGATTTACAAATTACAAATTTTTGAAGAAAAGCTTCACATGAGGCCATTCATCTTGGACTCACTCTGGAGCGCCCTGAAAATTTTCATGTGGCAGTTCTCCACTCTTCTCTAGGCGGCTCTGAAACTCAGGGAAAGTGTACACAGGGGATGTAGGCTAGCCCTGAACCGCACAGTGACCTAATATTGTTTTTTAACCGTAATAAAATCAGCTGTTTTCAGTCAATCATGTAAGAAGTTTGCTTATTTAGCTTTAGCACTGTGACTATGGCGCTACTGTGGCTAATAAGTGGTGGGAGCTTATATCTCACCTATTAGCATCAAAGTGCATAAATCTTATCATCTTATCCACTCTTATTAAAGTGTTTATGCAAAAAAAGAGAAGAAAAGAGGTGGCTGGACACCAGTAAAGCCGTAAATAGTTAAAGCACGGAACTCCAGAAGTCCAAAAACAAGGCTGAACATGGTGTGTTCAGCAATATTATTACTCCATTAGGAGTGTTCTTTACTGGCACAACTACTGCTGGAGGCTACCAATCATTCATTAGCTCTTTAAAACACACACACGCGTGCACGCACACACAACCCATCATGATTAATAACGGCAGATGGATTTTTGGCGAGCAGATAAAATGTAGTCTGTGATTAATTGGGAGTCGAATGAAAGATTAATAGGTTATGAAGTCAAAGTCGTGGCAGCAGAAATAACTCAACGATAAAATACAGTTCAGGCTTCTTCCTGCATTTAGAGTGGTGTGTGTGTGTGTGTGTGTGTGTGTGTGTGAGTGGGAGGGGGCGCTGAACCTGCTCAGTCTCTAAACTCTTCTGAACTGGTGCTCTTTGACTTGTCACATTAAAATCAGGGCCAGACCATCCACAGCCAGAAGCACTACAGTGTAGTACAGATTCATTTCTGAACACTCTGTATCCAGAATGCCAACCAATCAACACCCAGTATCCAGAATGCCAACCAATCAACACCCAGTATCCAGAATGCCAACCAATCAACACCCAGTATCCAGAATACCAAACAATCAACATTCAGTATCCAGAATGCCAACCAATCAACACTCAGTATCCAGAATGCCAACCAATCAACACCCAGTATCCAGAATGCCAACCAATCAACACTCAGTATCCAGAATGCCAACCAATCAACACTCAGTATCCAGAATGCCAACAAATCCACACTCAGTATCCAGAATGCCAGTCAATTAACACTTACTATCCAGAATGCCAACCAATTAACACCCAAGAATGCCAACTAATCAGCACTAAGTATCCAGATTTTGGTCTCCATGGCACCAACACAAACACAATGCCAGATTTTAGACAGGCTTTGTTCACCTAATGATTTTAGAAAAGAACTGGGGGACTACAGTGTTATGTTTATATATTTCATAAATAATGACCTAGTTACCCCTTAGTGATTTTTTTCCTCACAGCAGAGTAGCCTGAACCCACTCTCTAGTAAAAGTATCCTGAGTACAGAGAACTAAAGTTCGAATTCAGTAAAAAAGAGCATTTTCCAAACAAAAACACTGGAGCAGAAAAAAGTACTCAGTACAGGAAATGATGGATGGGCATTTTAAGCAAAATACTGTTCGATAATCGCTGGGAACCATTCAACTATTCCTCAAAGATCTGTCACATAAAAATAAGAACGAGACCATTAGAAATGCATTCAGTGATGCAGTTTGAGTGTAGAAGCGCTGTATGTATAGGAGTGTATGGTTTGGGATGCATTTATAATGCTTTTCTTGGGGTTTAAATCTGGTGGTAAAGCTCTAGGGTGCATTACCTCTTCTGGTGGGGGAGGGGCTGGACTGAGCACCGCAAGGACAAAAGAACATTTTTAATACAAGACGAGAGCCACATAAACACACATTTAATGAATAGCTGAATATTTGAATATTTGAATCATGACCCAGCCATAGCTGAAGTGTTGGGCTCTTTTTTGGGATATGAGGGGTGAAAATAAATAATAAGCCTACACAGTCTCAGCTTAGACTAAATGCGAAGCTGTAGCACAATGAAATAAAACACAAAGGTTTAGTCGTTGAATAATGATTTTATAAAAACTATAGATATAAAAAAATATATATAAAAAAAAGAAAAAAAATGTTACTCTAGCATTTAATACTTTATTTATTTTAAGGTTGCCTGAAGTGTCTTATATGGTATGTCATCAGATCATGTGTCCTGTCCTACATCACGTCTCATCATCTCCCATACAATATCATATAAGGGTAGTGTTATATTGAAGTGTTATATTGATAGAAATGAAAATACATGTAATTCTGCTAAAATCTGATTTTCAAAACTACTAAACATTTGTTTCAGCGATTAATGTTTTTATCTTTTTGCCATAGTACTGACAAGTATCAAAGTATTCGTTTACGCGTAGCATCAGTATCAGTATTGTTACAATAAGTATAACCTCTGCAATGTTTCCTGCCAGCTTTATAAAACATTTTTTTGCTTCTCTCACTCACCATTGGCTGGGACAAATAGAAGCAGCTGTCAGTCATGACGTCTTCCAATAACTCTTGATCTGAGGGAGATTAAATTGAGATAAAAATGAGATAAAACTTAGATATTAATATTAGATTAAACTTTGTTCAACCATGAGTGACAGACACCAGTCGGGGATGTACAGACTCATTTAATGGATAATGTGTTCCCCTTGCTTTTTTTGATTGTAAAAGTTACAAAACGTTCGCTCCTCAGTTCATGAATATATAGAGTTAACCAAGCATCCAGGATATTTCTCGTATCACTTCTCATATCATGCAAAATATTTAATGCCATGTCATTTTATCTCATTCATTATTTCATTTACCATATACCATATCACATACCTCATGAGATATAAGATATGGCATGACATATATCATATCCACCTCTCATTCTGTCTCTAATAAACCCAGTGCTGGACCAACCAGAGTGTTGAAACTGATTCAAATATCTTTTTAAATCAGCTGTGAGAATTAAGCTGAAAAGCTGTGTTACTCGACCGAGTGTTAATCATGATGTCCTCCAGCAGCTCTTCATCTGGGGGAAATAAAATTGAGATTAAACTGCGTCTTAACTGTGAGTGGGAGATGCCAGTGGGAGACACTGTTCCAATTTAATTGTTTTTGTTTTTAAATACAAGTTTGATGTAAAAGTTACAAAACTTCACTTCTCAGTCCATACAGAGTTAACCAAGCAATCAGCATCACCTGAGAGAAAGAGAGAGGAGAGAGACAAAAGAGAGAGAGAGAGAGAAGAGAGAGGGAGAGAGAACTGAGGAGAGAGAGCAATATTAAAGAAAGAGAAAAGAGAGCAAGTGCAAGTAGAAAGAGAGAAGGTGGGTTCAATTCCCAAGACTGCTAAGCACCTCTGAGGTACCTTGAGTAAGGTACTGTCCCCACACACTGTTCCCCCCACACACTGCTCCCCCTCACACTGCTCCCCCACACACTGTTCCCCCCACACACTGCTCCCCCACACACTGCTCCCCCCAAACTGCTCCTCTCACACACTGCTCCCCACACATACTGTTCCACACACACACTGCTTATACCACACACTGCTCCACACACACTGCTCCCTACTGCTTCACTTGATGAATGGGTTCAAATGCGGAGGACTCAAGTATTATTTCCTCAATAAAGGATCAATAAAGTATATGAAATAAAAAATATCAGCATCCAGCTGTTCATGAGAGACTTGTCAGTATGATTTAGGACACAGTATGACTTGCTGTGGGCTATAATAAACCTTCACTGTGTAGCTAAACGCTTTAGACTTGGGTTTCTCAACCACTGGGCCGCGGACCACTGATGGGCCGTGAAGGCTTTTGATTGGGCCGCGAATCTAAAATGGAGACAAGTCATTGGTCCACAACTGGTTATTTAATATCATCTAATGTGGCCAAGTGGGCCTTGGCAACATGCTGTGATAGATAGGTGGGCCTTAATGTTGAAAAGGTTGGGAACCATTGCTTTAGACAACAGGTCCTCATCAGCTGCCCTCAGACACAAAGTGCTGATCTAGAATCAGACCATCATAAATACAGACTAATCTGATGCAGGCAATTTGTTGCTTTGTTAATCCCAGCCCTGATGTCTTTAACGGCTGCCTGTTTATGGAAAAGATTAGTATCAACTACGTCTGGGGAAGTATCGACTACTTCTGGGGAAAACTGTGGAAGATCTTTCGCTGAACAATTTCAAGATATACAGCAATATCAGAACATCAGTAAATGCCAGCCTTAACTCAAAGTCCACAGCTAGTTCTGTTGTGCTATACATGCAATTTACATTTTTTATAATTATTTTATTGCATAGTTAGCTACATAATAAACCTGGATCTTTTACTTTTTCTATTTATTTTAATGTTAGTTTCAGACGAAACATGGCAAGAAAGTGCGGTACACACATCAGACTCTCCAGATCAGCTTCAAAACGTAATAAAATATGTTCTCTTTTACTTAAAAAATGCAAATGTGTTGTGGATTGAGAGTTAATAAGACAAGTTTGGGGCAGATTTCTGAATGAAGCCTTTTAATGTACTGAACTACAATGTCAGCGGTGATCCACAGTGGTGAGTGTTCTCACTCTGATCTTAGGTGTTCGACTAGGTGTCCCTGTCCCTGTACCTGGCACAGAACAAAAAAGCGAGAGGACAAAAGAAGCTCGAGGAGTCAATTTACCTGCACAGCAATACCTCTTCATTTAGGAATTCAGTTATTGAATATCAAGAACGTCTTAACTTACAGTGCTGTGGAAAAGTCTTAGGCACGTGCAAGAATAATATTTAAAGCTGTTTAGATGTGAGGGTTATCGATAAATATACTAAATAAAACAAAGAAGATGGAATACGGAAAACATTATACAGTTACTGATTTTCCAGTGTATCCAAGTGTTCCTTGTGGAAGTTCCGTATTACTTGTAGTTTCCATCAGAAACCTGGCTCCTTCATTAAATTAAATCAGGAGCTCACACAATAACCACTTTACGAACAGAACAAATCCTGATACTTATTTACTGCTTTTGTCTTTGCATTAATTTTAATGTTAATCTTGTCTGTTCCCTGCTCCCCCACCCTTTCCTGTCCTCTGAAAACCTGAACGGCAGGTAAGGGCAGGGCAAGTCTGTAATTGTGCAGCTCCGACAGGCAGCTCTCACAGTTCGTCTCAGAGAGGGACACCTGCGTTCCCGATGCTGCACCTTCTCTACCCATCAGACTCATCGTCTCTTCTTTCCCTCACACTCTCGCAGAGAAGAAGCTCTCAGGTTAGTTGGCTTCTGTTCTTTTCCCCTCTAATGACTCTGTAATTTAACACCTCTTCTGGCTTTGTTTGATGAAAGATGCATGGGAGCTTAGGTGTGAAGTATTATCCTTAAGAGTTACTATAATAATTACATACATTACTACCCTAAGGACTACAGATGCCATAAATATAAAACCTCCGAAAACAGTCCCTGAATATACAGTCCCTGAACTGCCTCTTTAAATACATACTTGTTCATCTCTTCTGCATCCTCTGCAGGCATTCATGCCATTTTTCTTAGAAAAAATCTCTGGCACTTGTAAATATATATATATATATATATAATTAAATTATAAATATAAAAATAAAAATAAAAACCGTTTCGTATATTGGTTCACAGTCTTACTAAATAAATGAAATTACAAAAGAATAAATGCTGACAACATAAATAGTGATGTTATGTCCAGTATATCAGTGTGTTCTAGTGGAAGTCCAGTAGTACTGCAGTGTCAAGTACACGGTGGTCCGATGGTTAAAGTATCATCACAGTTTGTTGGAAATGCCAAATGTTACTGTGCATAGATGCACCCATCTTAACCCAGCCACCCTGCTGCCTATTCCAGGTGATGGGAACCGCATGACTGATTAGAAGTAGTGCAGCATGTCTGTCTTCTACGCAGCGACCCATACACCCAGCCACCCAAACCCCATCCCCCCACCACCAAACCCCACGCCCAGATGGCAAATAAGAATGTCTTGTATTGTTATTTTCACAACCTAATAGCTTCAGTTCCATGTCATGTGCCTAAAGGGTATATAGGCTCTCTAAGAAGAGCTATGATTTTTAGAGCTTCGAATGAGACTGCTTCAGCGAACGCTCTCCCCGCGGACAAGAAATAAAGGCTTTGTTTGAGTGAAGAACATTTGTGTTTTGCTGATTTTCCACCACAGTGGTTTAATGAGACACCTGGTTCGACTCAGTCAGTCCTTCGTAAAATTAAATCAGGACTGAGTTTCACAAATTCTGCTGACTGAGTTTCACAAATTCAAACAACGGCTGGAGGAACCGAGGAGGAATCTGGAACCTGAACCTGCGTTCTCCTCACCAGCTCACACAGTATCAACTACTTTTATACAAACAGAACAAATCTTGATACTTTTTTTTTACTGCTTTCTTGTTTGTATCTATTTATTTTAATGTTCACTTTGCTGGCAGAAAGACACTTGAACACACTCTGAGAAAAATGGATTGATACTATTTGCACAGCTGTTTCTTGTGCACAGTTCTGTATATGCATATAAGACTTTCACACAGGTCAACTTTTATGATATTATACAGCTCCGGAAAAAATAAGAGACCACAGCAATTTATTTTTGAATCAGCATCTCCCTGAGTATGACAACATTCCATGCCAGTGTCTGTTAAATTCCTACACAAGCACCTCATTCTGCTTTATGAGGGACTGATTAGTGATCACCTGAATCGCATCTTATTTAATGAGGAAAAGTATAAAGCCACTGCTGTAATCGACACTCTCCTCTCGCAGTGAGACCAGTTGGATGGTAAAACACTACTAGAAGTTATTTGGCATTTTGTTTAAGACTGAACAAGAGGTCTGGTTTCTTTGAATTATTCACATTCTTTAAAAACTGCATCATTTCTCTTATTTTGATGTTTTGTCATTTCCTTTAAAATTATGTTTTAAAACAACAATACTGTTATTTGGAAATTAGGAGAAATATTGTCAGCAGTTCTTAAAAAGAGGAGTACAGGAGTGTACATCAAGGTTGGTTATGTCCTCGTTCCTCGTGTAAAGGGGTGTGTATCAAGGTTGTAATGCTAGGCAACAATTTATCACATGGTTTTCTGCTGATTAAATAATTAATTCAAAAGTAGTGTATAGCGCACTTTTATTTTTAAAGTACTGCTATATGAACAAAAGTGCAATAACATTTGGTTTGCAAAAACTTTAAACTAATAGTTACAGTTCAAATATTTCTGTAAATCTCAACTTCAATGTAATCATATCAAATATAAAACAAAAGCTATTTGCCATTGCAGGGCATTCACGTTTTATCTAGTTTGTTATAGAAAAACAAGTCCAGAGCATTATAGCAGCTGCAAAGGGGACCAGTTCCATCTGAAAGTCTATGTATTTGAATGCAGTGTCATTAAAGTCCCTGTTGGGGTAATGGTCTAGCGTCCCAATACTTTTTCCATATAAACACCTACCTGACTTGACATAACTTGAATGGGAGGATACGGATCCTTAAACAAGCATCCTCTAATAGATAAGAATGAACTCGGCCGCTCTCTGGAGCCCCTCCCTCTGCAGGTTTTCCCCACCCACTTGTGGGCGGAGACTCTCCTGAAAGTTCTCCAGCATTCTTTCCTGTTCTATTGTGATGAATATTTACTCAGGTTGCTTCTGGACAAATATTTTTCCAGAAGCAGTGTTCAAAAAAAGTGTTTAACAAGGATGTGACTAATAGACTAATATCTCCTATTCTATTTTAAAGATGTCTTATAAACTTTACTTTTTAGGTTGTACATTTACAATAAACCAGACTAATTACAAGACAACGTCAAAAGAACCCATCATTAACCCTCAGAACCCAGAGTGTATCAGTAAACTCTGATTTCAGTAAATATAAACGGTGTAAAACAGTCTAGAACCGGTGTTTACCCTCAGAACTCTTATTTCAGTGAATATAAACTTGTGGGTGGACACTATCCTGAAAGTTCTCCAGGGTTCTTTGTGAAATAAAAGAAATGTGCTAATTTTTGTTCTTGTTCATTTTTAATTACAATAACTTTGGTTCTACGTGACACAGGAATACCACACAAAGCTAAGCATGACGTCTGACACCTCGAGCACCAACACGAACTGGGGGAACTTCCAGATAAGGAGCTGCTTGTGTTAAGCGTTAACCTATTGTAATATGACCTTCAATATGACCTTCAAAAGATAATAATAATATTGTAAAATAATAATACGTGGCAAAGTCCAGTATAGGCGTTTAGGCCTGGTAGAGGAGAGGAGAGGGGGAAGACAGTGTTCACAGTGAGGGGAGGAAATGTAGTCACCTGCTTTCACAAGTTCACAATGGAATCATGTAAACTTTAAAAACATTGCACCTTAAATTATCAGTTCATTTATTTTTCAAACTTTTAAGATTATCTTTTACATTTCTGTATCATTTGAGCATTCTTGATGTTAGCGTCTCGACTCCCTGTCTCTGAATTTGCAAGCCACACCAAAACCTTTTACTTGGGCCAACACATTTACTTGGGCCATACAATGCTATGCTCTCTCTCTCTCTCTCTCTCTCTCTCTCTCT
>JBBPCX010000028.1:3834465-3854419 GCA_037974365.1 Hydrocynus forskahlii | reverse complement strand
TCTCTCTCTCTCTCTCTCTCTCTCTCTCTGTCTTTCTCTCTCTCTCTCTCTCTCTCTCTCTCTCTCTCTCTCTCTCTATCGCTCTATCCCTCTCTATCAATATTTATGTGACATTCCCAGCAGTGTTGACCTCCACTCTTCGTGTCCTGCTGCGCTCGGTCGCTCGTGACTGTGAGGATTTTTCAGCCCTGCAGGACGGTGTTAATTTGGTAATATTTTTGTCTTTGGTGTTGTTTTAAGGTTGGTTTGGAGTTCTTCTCAAACCGTGACCTTATTGGAGCTGCCCCTCCATCCTCCCTCTCTAACTCCCTCTTTCTTTCTTCTTCACAATTTCTCCCACTCTTCTTTCACCTGCTCCTCCATCGCCTCTCCCTGAAATACTCAAAAGCAAAATACTAAAATACCAAGAATGCTGTTTCATTTTGACAGTGATAGTCCTGTCTTTCCCATCCATGAGTGTTCCTTCTTTCTCTCTCTCTTTCTTTCTGTCTCTCTTTCTTACCATTACTTTCTTTCTCTTATCTTTACTCTGTCTCTTTTTCTTTCTCTCTCTTTCTCTTTCTCTATTTCCCCCTCTCCCTCTTTCTTTCTCTCTCGCTCCCTTTCTTCTCTCTCTCTCTCTCTCTTTCTCTCTCTTCCTTACCCTTATTTTCTCTCTTATCTTTACTCTCTCTCTCTCTCTTCCTCTCACTCTCTCTTTCTTTCTCTAAGCTGGATGTTTTATTGTATCTAAAGAATATATTGTTAATTAAAACTACTTCCTGAGTTCACTAGTTTTTAAAAATTCCTCCTAAGTAAGCAGGTAGATCATAAGTCCACTGGACAGTGGTGGTGGTGTTGGTGTTGGTGGTGGTGGTGGTGTTGGTGTTGGTGGTGGTGGTGGTGGTGTTGGTGTTGGTGGTGGTGTTGGTGGTGGTGGTGGTGGTGTTGGTGGTGGTGGTGGTGGTGGTGTTGGTGTTGGTGGTGGTGGTGGTGGTGGTGGTGTTGGTGTTGGTGGTGGTGGTGGTGTTGGTGTTGGTGGTGGTGTTGGTGTTGGTGGTGGTGGTGGTGGTGGTGTTGGTGGTGGTGGTGGTGGTGGTGTTGGTGGTGGTGGTGGTGGTGTTGGTGGTGTTGGTGTTGGTGGTGGTGTTGGTGTTGGTGGTGTTGGTGGTGTTGGTGTTGGTGGTGGTGGTGGTGTTGGTGTTGGTGGTGGTGGTGGTGGTGGTGTTGGTGTTGGTGGTGGTGCTGATGTTGGTGGTGGTGGTGGTGGTGGTGTTGGTGTTGGTGGTGTTGGTGGTGGTGTTGGTGTTGGTGTTGGTGGTGGTGTTGGTGGTGGTGTTGGTGTTGGTGTTGGTGGTGGTGTTGGTGTTGGTGGTGGTGTTGGTGTTGGTGGTGTTGTATGCGCTGAAAAAAGTTTGACACCTCTGTTCTAGAATGTCAAAACAAGGGGCGGGGTGTGAAGTCAAGGGGGCGGAGTGTGAAGTCAAGGGGGCGGAGTGTGACGTCAAGGGGGCGGAGTGTGAAGTCAAGGGGGCGGAGTGTGAAGTCAAGTGGGCGGAGTGTGGCCTGCAGTGACGGAAGCACTGAGAGCAGACCTGATCCGACTGAAGCGGGGCTCCACAGACCGGCCGGAACCTTTTCAGGAACTGGCGCCCGTCTGCAGCCCATAGCTGGAGAAGCCAGGATTTAGAACACTGTCCTCTAATTTTAGGAATGCTGGTGTTGTCTCCAATGGCTGCTTGTAGCAGTGAGCTTTAGTTCTTTCTTACAGCTCACAGTAAGTCTTACCGTGTCCTAAAACACATGTGAAACCTTAATGATGAGCTCTGTGCAGTGTTAAGAGATGTTTCAGTGATGTGTTTGCTGCAGAAAGAATTTGTGCTATTTGGGTGATTAGTAGTTTGGTAGCAACACTAGCAACTTAAGAAGCAAAATTTAGACTAAAACATGTCTTTAGGTACAGACTACATTTACATTTGAATTTTTATCGAAGAAGTTGTAGTGGGTGAATGTTCAGTGTGCACAGCAGTTGTGCTCCAGGACCATGGTGCCAGTGCAATGCACCACTCTTCACTTCCCCCGTCATCCTCCCTGCACTCACCTGCAGGGTAAAGTCTGCCACTCCGAAGTGGAAGCCACAGGGAAACCGACCAGTGATCTTCTGCTCTGTCTCATTTCTAGGAAAACCGTTGTCTTTGATGACCTGCCTATAGTACTGCGCTGTTGTCTTCGGGACCCTGGTGCGTTGAGGTTGACTGAAGTCTATATAGAAGAGCCCTCTTCTCACGCTGTACCCACTGTTCCACTCAAAGCCATCCACCAGAGACCAAGCTGTGTAGCCAAACACCTTTACGTGGTCAACAACCACAGCTGGAGGATACAGAGTTTACACAGAGAGTTTAACTTTAGCATATGTCGATATGATGCCCATAGAAAGGTCATGTACATGTTCTCACAACTCACCTTGAAGCACATGGTTGATGAACCTTTTCATGAGGTAAAGGGCCACCGTGTCCTCCACCTCTATGGAGGCATCAGAGAACCAGCCGCTCTCTGCCACCAGCACCTGCGGGTCCCTGTACTCCTGCCGAACCCAAGCCAGAACCTTTCTCAAGTTCAGTGTCCCTGACTGGCCAAAACTGGACGTGCCGCGAACCGCTCGGACCGTATCAGGCCCAAACGCCAGGGAGAAGAAGTCGGCAGTGCCGCGCACCCAGAGTTTCTCCTCTGGGCTGAACTCTGGGATGAGGCCTTGGCGTGACGCCCGCAGGGACTCTGGGTAGTCCCCACTTCCGTGTATGGGCCCTGCGAACCAGCCAATCACAGCCTCCATAGACTTCTGGCACAACTCCACGTTGACTGCTGTGGCCTGTCCCTTGAAAGGCTCCACCCAGTGGGAGCCAAGCGTGATGGATACCTGGCCACGCTGGTGGGGACGGAACCACTCGTCATATATGTGCCAGGATTCTGCATGAGCCTGTAAATGCAAAGGTAAATAAAAAGTAAATAAAAGGTAAATAAAACGTGCCGCAACACGTTGTTACAAAGGCACCTTCCAGGGCAACCCTACAATTCCGAGCCGGGGGGTTGACGGTGACAGCAGCTGCACTTTAAGCTTGTTATTATGCAACAATAAACGACTTTGTAGATTTCTGGCAACATGTAGAAAATGATTAATCTTCCTGCATTCCGCCTCACTGTAAAAAGCAACTGAGACTTTATATGTGTTAAACGTTTTAACGCAAATCTTCTAAGGTTCAGGAGCATGTTCAGAAAACATATAGAATCTGTATGTTTTTCAAAATTTAAACACCACCGATTTTTCAAAATTTAAACATGAAGAAACTCACACAGTCAGAACTGTTCACAGTGGTGGTGAATGGAACCAGACCTCTGTCTACAAAAGCTCCCGGATGCCTAGGACATTGTTTTACATTTAGGAGAAGGCCTAAAAATTTATTTTCTAAAAGCCATTCAGGCAAAGCTGTACCCAAAAAGACTGATTTACCTATTTTCCCACTGTCAGTATTTAAAGAGAAACACTGAAGGTTCATGGATCGTAAGGGGCTATATATGTATTTGCAGAGATTGAAACATCCGATTCTATTCACCACCACTGTACAGAAAGTCGATATTGTATTCTAAAACCACAGACACTTTACATTTAAGAATAGAGCAGAACTGGGATTCCCCTTTAAAACACTATGCTTTTTTTTTTTTTTTTTACATTTCTCCTCAATGCTCAAGAGGGGAAAGAGGAACTACTCTAAAAACCTCCTTCCTCAGTTTTTCTTTCATATTTTGAATTCAAAACTTTCACTCCCTTTACCTTTTATTTTTTTATTCTGAGATATTTTAAATCAGCAAAATGCCTATATTTCTAATAATATTTAGATATTGACTGACTGATCATTTGACTGTAAACACTCTCAGGCACACAGAGGACTCGGCCTGTGATGAGATAAAGTGCTGTTCATAAAGTGCTGTTCAAAGTTCACATCCCTGAAGCATTGTTATCTCTGAGAGGCATGTCAGTGAATGGCATCAGAAGAGGCAACCACTTATTATTCTGCACCAGTTCCCCCAAACATCCAGCCAAGAGAAATGAACCTCGCCGTTCACCTCTGACCTTGTGCCCTGGCACTCACCCTGATGAGGTTGTGTGCTACCACGAAGGGGTCAGCAGGGTCGCCGGGCACCCCTGGAGCATGAGCCCCAGTCCCGTATCCCAGGAGCGCAACAAGGAGCGGGTTATGCATCGTGATCCAATAATGGACGTCTCGGCCGAATGTTGCAAAACAGAAAGTGGCGTAATCGGTGAAGACTCGCACCATCTCTGGGCTCTTCCAGCCACCCAGACGCTCCTGCAGAGTTTGGGGCAAATCCCAGTGGAACAGGGTCACCACAGGCTCCAACCCCAGCTCCCTCATCCTGCCGATTAGACGCTGGTAGTGTTCCACCCCGGCAGGGTTTGGGGTTCCCGTTGCATTCCCGTCTGGGAAAAGTCGAGGCCAGGACAGTGAGAACGCATAAAAGTTCACTCCGAGATACCGAGCCGACTCTATGTCCTGCTCCCAGAGGGCGTAACTGTCACTGGCCGTGTCCGCTGTTGCCAGGCCTGTCCTGTTCCCCGTTCCATGGAAACTGTGGGTAAAGTGGTCCCAAATAGATGCCCCTTTCCCGTCCCGATCCCAGGCGCCTTCTGTCTGGAGTGCCGATGTTCCGACGCCCCAGAGGAAACTCTGGGGAAACGTCCCGGACAGAAAGTCGCTGTGGTTCAGTGGTCGCTGCCAAAGTCTCCTCCCGTCCCCTGACACATACTGCACTCGGTCCCACACACAGGTTGTCAGGAGAAGGAGGGATGGATGGAGAGAAAGGAA
The DNA here is from genome assembly GCA_037974365.1 of Hydrocynus forskahlii. Taxonomy (NCBI): domain Eukaryota; kingdom Metazoa; phylum Chordata; class Actinopteri; order Characiformes; family Alestidae; genus Hydrocynus; species Hydrocynus forskahlii. The sequence continues at coordinate 3,849,560 of JBBPCX010000028.1, read as the reverse complement.
CGAATAAGAAGAGAGAATGTGGGTCATCTTGATGGAGGTTATCCGTCACTTCGGATACAGCGTACGAGGAAGACCAGGGTCAGAACCTGGACTCATCCTGAACCACACACGGGGGCTGGGAGCGGAACAAACACAGGATTTCGGGAGGAAGAGAAGGTCTGATCTGACAGTGTTACCTGTCTGAACTGCCCTAGGACTCTAGTCTCTCTCTCCCTCGCTCGCTCATACACGCGTAACCACTCAGACGCTCACTGATGTCAGGAAGGAGGACCTCTGATCAATGATTAACATGAACTCTAATCCTCTCACACAGCTATCATTCCCTCTCTTCCTCTCACTCCTTCCCCCTCCCATCTCTTTGAGAAGGTGACGGATTAAGGGATAGAGAAAGAGAGAACGAGCGAGAGAGGAGGGAGAACAGGTGGGACAGATAGACAATGCATGGTTATAAACTAATAACTGCACCCTTATAAATTGAAGAGTATTTTAATCAGAGATGAATCATTTCCGACTCGCAGCTCCTTGAAACGAGTGGAGAAATTGATGAAAAGTGCAGATTCTAAACTCTTCATCCAGTTCTCATTTGTGCTTCTAAGTAGAAAAGGGGAGAGTTTATTATGCCTAGAATTTGACTTTAAAGTGTTTTATAAGCTTTATACAAAAGCTTAACCTCGTAGTGCACTCAAGGAACCTCAGGTACTTCAGAACCCTCATATAATGGAGTCAATAATAGTTACAAGTTCTTGCAGGAGCTTCTAACTACTTCACCTGGTTCCATCAAGCATCATGCTTCAGCTCCTCAGAACCCACCATTATTTTTTAGAGAGGAACACCCTAAAGGGATCCACCAGTGTGGAAAGCTGAAGAACCCCAAGAGGTCCGAGAGGAGCCTGGAATATCCCCTCATTTACAAGGCATATATCAAATGCTAATGAGACCAATTACACCAGCGTAATTATATAATTACAGATTACCTACATAATATGTTGTGATGACACAGAAACTATTGCTTTTATACAACAGTTCAGCACAACAACAAATAAAAAGTGAAGCAAAGAAGCACCAAACATTGTATAGGCCATTTTTTTTCCACCACAAAAGAAGTGTCTGTTTAATAATAAGGCCATTAAACTGTCTGGTTCAGCACAGCCTTTTCAGCTATTGCCTAAACTGGAGAATAAATTTACCTGAAAATGTGAGAAGTGGCAATTCTTGCCATAAATAGCAAACTTCAAAAAGCAGTTGTGTTAGTGTGACATAATTTCTCTGTGTACAGTCACTTTTTGGATCATGAGCCACTTCTCTCTGTGTAAGTGCCACTTCTCTCTGGGCAGGGTGGTTTTGTTCAACCGCAGGTTGAGAATTGTGATGTAGGCCTGCTGTCACGCTGTTCTCCAGATTCTGACCAGCTCTTATATTATCCTATAGAGGTTATCTAATGTGTGTGAATGCTAAAGTTGTAGACGAAACTACCTTTGTCAAGTCCAGGTCGAGTCCAAATCCAAATGAGAGAGAGCTGGAGGGGAATGGGTGCTTCCGTTTTCTAGATTGATTTTTTGGGTTTTATTTGTCGTGGCTGTATAGATTTGGGTATTACTGGCCGCCGGTGAGAAATATTACTAAGCAGAAACACTGTTTTTGCAGGTTTCTGAACAAAGTCTGGGTCCAAATACCAGCGAGTCCAAGATGAGTCCGAGACCCCCCAAAAAAAGCTTCTCTAGTCCAGACTTGCGTACTACAGCCCCGCTGAATCCTAAAGTACAACATTTGTAAAGTTTTTTTGCCACATCATTGAAGTTTAAAGAAACTTGCTGTCACAAATAACATAATGGCCAGAAAGCTTCTCAATCAGACTGCGCTGTCAGAACGAACTATAGTACAAATTTTTTAGGAAACAGTAAAATGACAGCACTTGCCATGTACATGTTCAGTCTGTTGTCAAGGAATTGTTCTGAGTGCAGTCAGTCAAGGATTCAGCCACTTAAATGGGCATTCCATCAAAACTAAAATATGTGACCACCGCTATGTGTGACGTGCACACTCTCCTCCTACAGTGATGGCAGTTAGTAAGACTGGGAAAACTCCCTTCTGATGATGCATCTTGACAGTGGTAGGAGCTTTTGAGGCGTTTTGTTTGAATGCATGAGGAAACCAGTAACACTACTGCTGGGGGAAGCCGAATATCAGTGGACTTCTTAACTGCAATGAGGATAAGGGTTTATTTTCATGTAATTTATTTATGTAATGCTTGGTTTCACTGAGACACAAAATGTTTCCAAATCATAACGTCTGCAAGGCTAGAGTGTGCGTTGCTGTTCTACAAGAACGACAAATAACATGTTGGTACTTTTGGGTCAGAAAGCCCCTTCGACAGATAAAAGGCCAGAAAACACGTTCTAAATTTGATTCTGCCTTGCTCCAGCTGTCCGCAATATCCAGAAGCAATTATACTTCTGTTTGGTGCCCAAGGGTGAACAACAAAACATTCATAAAATGACTGCGGTATGGCATGGAGTCAACCACGGCGATCTAATAACAGCAAGGTTGATCTGATTTCTCGGGCCAAGGTGATGATGACCTCGTCTGTTTGCACCTCAGGAACCGGACATAACGGTAACTCTGGACACAGCTAGACATCATCAGGAGGGCTTGATTAAATCAGACTGATGCTCAACCACGGACAGTACAACAGACAGAAAAAACAACACTGAAGCCCTTTGGAGAAGAATGGATTTTTTCCCACTCTTTGGAGAAGAGTGGATTTGAGAGAGAGATCTGCAAATTCTAACATTGCTTAGTTATGGCCCAGGCTTTCAGTCCGTGAGCTTCGCCGGGCTGTTTGCAGAGTGTTTACCGCGATATCTCGGGAGTCTGAAGGAGAACAGAGTGTTTAATTTCATCAACATCCTCTAAACAGAAACACGGATCCCAGGATCACAATTAAATCTGACGCAGACCCCGCTTGAATGCATCCTGGGCTTTTAACATCTGTGTTTGTGTCCATTCAGGTCAGAGGAAGGAATGAAACACGCACAGGTCTCTTATTTAATTAAATGATCAAACAGACCATGACCCAGTTTTCCTCCTACGTAGCTCATGTACCTTGTTACTATGGACCAGCTATTGTGAATTGGGTAAAGCTGTAGGGCTTCCTGTGCTTGATCAGTTCACAGAGAAGATCAATGAGAATCCCAAACATCCACCCCAACCCAGGACTCTCCTCTTAACATGAAGCTCAATCATGGATGGCGGAGGCGATTATATTTCAGGGTATAAAGGTTTTGGTTTCAAAAGGTTATAAAGGTTTTAGCTTCTTGGCCCCTCATTGGTGGAATGTAACTCCACACCCTCAGTTCTTACCACTGTGACCCATCTCTTTTTCTGCAAAAGCTAAATGAAGAGCTTTCTGTGCATTAGTGTTTATTTAAGGGGGTACTCCCCCTGCTGGCCTTCGTTCACATTGACCCTGGTGCACTCATTACCTCTTGGTCAAGTGAGCTGCCAGACAACTGTGTGCATTTTGTACCTTCAGATATTGAAGGCTGAAAACCTCCTAGATATATCAGCACTGTGAGATGTGGCGCGCTGGGACGCACTGGCTACTTGGGAGCAAGTATTGGTGTGTTGTTTACTTAATTACGTTAAGTATTCCACTGCAACTCAATCTGCTGCAAGAAATGAAGCTCATGTTTGATCTATAAATTGTCGCTGATTGAAGACACGGTGGAAAACCTACGTTGCTACAGTAGGCTCTGAACCCCAAGGCTAAAGACCCCGGCCTCGCCCAGCACTGGTGACCGACCGGAGGGACAACGAAGGCGTGGCAAGTGAGCAAGCATTCATGCTAGGCTAAAGGCTAACCCCAGCCAGCTCTTCCCATTGTCTTTCTGTCAAATGTACGCTCCACTGACAACAAAATTACAGAATTACAGACAGCCTGACTAAACAAGTAGGTTTTCAGAATGCTGTTCATAGAGTTCAGCTCAGCGTTCGGCACCATCATTCCACAGAAACTGGTAGAAAAACGAAGTCTACTAGGGATGAACACCTCACTCTGTAACTGGGTCCAGTATTGGAACCAGCACCTCCAGGACCGTCAGCCTGAGCATGGGATCGCCACAAGGACGCTCCGCCCACTGCTGTTCACCCTGCTGACGCGTGACTGTGCTGCCCAGTTCAGCGCAAACCACATCATCAAATCTGCAGATGACACAACAGTGGTGGGGCTCATAAGGAACAACGAGTCCGCATACAGAAAGGAGGTCAGACAGCCAGTGGACTGTTGTCGAGACAACAAGGAGATGGTTTTCAACTTCAGGAGGAACTTGTACACCCCACTTCACATAAACAACTTGAGAAAGGCTTCAGCAGTGTGAAGTTCCTGGGAGTGCAGATGATGGACAACCTCAGCTGGACATTCAACATCTCCATCATCATCAAGAAAGCCAGCAGCGCCGCTACGGAGACTGTGTAAAGCCCACCTTCCCCCTCCTGTCCCCATCACCTTCTACCAGGAGGCCATCGAGAGCAGCCACTGCAGCTACATCACTTCCTGGTTTGGCAACATCGCCGACCGCAAGCCCCTTCAGTGGATGGTGAGGACAGCTGAGAAGATAAATGGTGTGCCCCTCCAACACAACCGGCATAATCTGCATCCTTCGCACAACTAGCAAAATGTATTCACACAGTAGCTAACTGCTAACTGGTAAACCAGACATGGTACATGTAAGCTAGCTAGCACAATTGCATTAAAGTGGCTAGCTACTGTAGATGTGATTCTGTTTCTTCTGCCTCCTGCTAGACGATTTTATTAACCATACAGGATTTTATACATCAGTTGTAAAATATTTTGAAGACCGTTCCATTTGTTTGACTATCTACATATCCGCCTTGCATTGCATTAGTGGTTTTTTTTTACACATTTTGTTCTCATCTTATTCAACAGAAAAATGCCACATACTCCATCCAATGTGTGGAGGCATCTCACACTAGCTAATGTTGATACTTCCAAAATCCCAGAACTAAAGTTCCCATGGAAAGTTTCTGGAAATTTACCAGGAATTTTCCCCCCATTTCCAGCCTCACTTAGGACCTCGTTTATTTACTTTGTACATGCTGTTATTAGGCATGTGTGCCATCCGAAAACATGGCATTACCTTTCACTGCTACGCAACTTTATATCTCTGCCAACCCAGATGATAAACATGGATTAAATAAGATTGAGGACTGCATTAAAGATATAAAATAGTGGGTGTAACATTGCTCAACACAGATAAAACAGCTCCTTCTTCTAGGTTCAATAACTGCTAGAAACAATCAGTCCAGTCCTATGCTTGATTTTGCTGGTTCCTCAGCTTCTCCAATGTCAACTGTAAAAATTCTTGATTTTACTATTGATCCTTAACTTTCATTCGATGAACATGTATGTACTGTTACTAAAATTTTCTTCATCTATGAAATATTTCTATGCTAAGAAATGCACTATCCCTCCATGATGTAGAAAAATTTGTCTACGCCTTTATTACCTCCAGACTTGCTTATGTAACAGCTTGCTGCCAGGCTCCTTTAACAAGAACCTAAAAAGGCTTCAACTAGTCCAACTAGCTTCAACTAGAATGCGGCAGCTAGAGTCTTCACAAGAACCAGGAAGTTCGACCACATTGCCCCAATTTTATCAAGACTTCATTGGCTTCCCATCAAATTTCGTATTGGTGACTACTATTGACATATAAGCAGGTCTTCCCCAGCTTTCGTCAGCATGTCACCTGCCCCACCAGAGGAGACAGCTGACTGCTACAGTCTGTTCAAGCTATCTTCCTACCAGCCTTCCACAAACAGTCCACTTCCGCAAACATCAACAAATTTGTGGATGCAATGATTAGCTTCACTGGCACTCTGATCGACACCATCATTCCCACAGCAACGGTTCAAACTTTCCCCAACCAGAAACCATGGATCGTGCCACTCTCAAAGCGCGGACCACTGCGTACAACGCAGGTCTCACTTCGGGCGACATGTCAGGCTGCACGACTGCTTCTTATGGCCTAACCTCGAGCTGAGCCAGTACTGCTGACACTCTAAGAGCATGATGTGAGGGGAGCTCTGCGGGCTACTAACTGCAGGAAGGTGGCGGGACCAGACAGTCTCTTGGGTCATGTGTTGAGAGTGTGCGCGGATCAGCTAGCCATGTTATTCACCACCAACTTCATCGTCTCCCTGGTCCAGTGTGTGATACCCACTTGCTTTAAAAACTCTGTCATTGTCCCTTTGCCCAAGAAAACCCGTCTAGCCAACCTCAGCGACTATCGTCCAGTGGTCCTCACGTCAGAGGTGATGAGATGCTTTCAGAGACTTATGGAGCACGACATCTGCCCCATCCTGCCCTCCAAACTTGACCCACTGCAGTTTGTGTACCGGAACAATCGATCCACCAGGGATGCTGTTCAGGTCCTGCACACCACACTGAGCCATCTCGATGGGGGTTGTTCATCAACTACAGTTCAGCATTCAATACCACAATCCCCCACGCCCTCTCAGGGAAGCTCTGGGACTCGGGCTTCAGCACATCCTTGTGCCGCTGGGTGAACAGAGTTTTGACCGGGAAACAAAACCATTACCAAAACCATGGAGATGGTGATTGACTCATACCCCACTCCAGATCAACGGAACCCCGGTGGAGAGAGTCAGTGGTTTGAAATACCTTGGTGTCCACATCACTGAGGACCTCACCTGGAACACACACACCGACTTTCTCACTGCCAGAGCCAGACAATGCTTCTACCATCTGAGGCGGTTAAAGAGGTTTAGGGTCTCCACCATCATCCAGAGAAGGTTCCACATGGGGGTCATCAAGAGTATCCTGACTGGAAACATCACAGTCTGGTACGGGGACTGCACAGAAAGCCCTACAGTGTGGTGCGTTTTTTTTTTTTTTTAATTATGAAAATTTAAATTCTGTGTTGCAGAGCTGGGGAGGTATTGCCGGAAAAGCAAATGACCGTATGATGAACTAAGTAGGACTGCATGTAACAAATAAAACACTTGAACTTGAGCTTAACAGTGAATATGTTTGTACACGACGACCTTCTTTTGTTGGTTATCTCTATAGAACCTCTCTTTCTCTCTCTCTCTCCCGGTCGACCAAAGAAGAATGGGTTCCCCTTTTAAGTCTTGGTTCCTCCCTAGGTTTCTTCCTCCAGCTTTAGAGAGTTTTCCCTCACCTCAGTCACCCTTGGGAGCTGGATATTGTAAAGCTGATTTGTGACAACATTGGTTATAAAAAGTGCTATATAAATAAAACTGAACTGAACTGAATAGAAAAGAATACGGGTCCCCTCAGATATATTTTTGCAGTATCTCTGTTACTCTTCTATCTCTTTGGTTTCCTCTGCTTGACCTTGTAAGTCACTCAGCTAAATTAATTTGAATGTGGGATCAAAGGTTAGATGACTGGAAGCCATAAGAGAATCATGAAGCCTCCTAATTCTGTTTTTTAGAACAAAGCAGGCCATTATATCAATATATCATCAACTGATGATGATGAGTCTGGCAGTATTGGTAGCCGGAAACATCTCTGTTTTGAAGAAGTGTCTCTGCAGGGGAAACAAAAAAGCAGAAGTGAAGTTTCATTATTTTAATGACCTGCTTTCACATTCCCAATTTATTTTCTGTAACATCATGTGAGCTCTGGTTCAAAACCATGCTGTTAAACCTGAGCTAAACCTCCACAATAAAACGGATTCTTCAGCAAACTGGTAGGTAAACTATCCTTAAATGATGTGGCTTTTTTATTAATTTGGTCCCTGCTTTAAAGGAACCTTGCAAATCTCTTCAGAGGAAACTAAATTTGAATAGCTGTACCGAAACCAGATGGTGGATATCATAATATTTCATAACAAGTGGTTGAATCTTTTAAAAGACCCACATATGTCTCTTACTGTACTTATTTGTGAGTTTTTAACATGATTTAAAACTTTGAATAATGGTACCAAAACCAGATGGTGGTATGTAATGTTTCATAACAATTTAATTTTTAACTCGTACTGTCCTCATTTTTCAACACAATTTTAAACTCATCATGCCAACTTGGCTTTAACACTATTTATTTGAAAATTTGAACCTTCAAATGACAAAATCCTGTCAAGTATGATAGTCTTAACTCTTAAATTAGTTGATATATGCAGTGTTTCTCATTTTGAGAATGTTGCAAGAATACAGTAAGATTAACTTTTAATTTTTTGTCATTTATACATTTTTAGTAGTTTTATCTAGTGATGCCTTTGAATGTTGGTATACATTTCTGCATTTGCTTCTTGAAACAAACTCATTTCATATTATATAATATCAAATAAGAAAAAAAAGAAATATGTTGGGTAATCAGGTAATGCTCAATCTAAAGATTATGAATATTAGGTACATTGACTAGATTTAAGATGTTTCTCACTGAGGTATAATTATTGCTGTGTATTCAAGTATATTTTTATGAGGGGATTAAACACCTTTGAAACAAATATATTCTAAACATTTATACTTGCTTACAATCATTTTATCCAGAGAAACTGTCTAATTTTATTGGTAGATAAATGTTTCAAGAACTAATGTTCAAATCTAGCAAAATAATCTTCCAGCAGAATGACAGTTTCTCAAGATAAAATGACTTGAAAACAGTGCAAAATGTACAGAAATATGTAACATTCTCAGCATAAGAAATATTTGGCATATTGACTAGATTTAATATGACAAAACATCATATTTTGATGCATACAAAAGAAATTTTGTGTCTATTTTAGCTAAACTGCAGGAATAAGTTTTTTTTTAGGTTTGCTACCCAGTCCTTATACTTTTCACAGTATTAACTGTCTTTGTTTTTGATTTAACAAAGAATAAAAAGGAACCAATACATACAAATGTAAAAGTAGCGTTCCAGTAGCTAAGCAACATCCATCCCAAATTTGCTTACATTGTCCCTCTGTGCCCTTTACAGACTGCGAGTGTTCACAAGAATAATGAAGGGATTTGGGTACACCATTTGGCTCTTGTGGGTACTTCAGGCGTCCCTCTTGGCCATGGACACAGTTGTCCTCAATTACTCATCTAGAAACCTCTCTGCTGTTCCTTCAGACCTCCCATCGTTTGCTCAGCACCTTGATCTCTCTCAAAATCATATTCAAACACTTAGGAAATATGATTTCTGCAAGACGCCCAACATCCAATTTCTCAACCTCTCTTGGAACATACTAGTTGAGATACACCTGGACACATTTGCTTGTACTCCTGTTCTGGAAACGCTAGATCTGTCGCACAACCGACTTATGAACTTGTCCAATCAGCAGTACCTGCTGCACGCACAAAGTCTGAAGTACTTGGACCTATCATCAAACATGTTTGGAGCTATGGCCCTTGGACCCGAGTTCTCCAAACTCAGAAACCTGAGGTGGCTTGGCTTGAGTGCCGACACCATCCAGAATGACGACCTTTCCAGCATTTCTGATCTCTCGCTGCAGACTCTCTTTATCCAGGCTCAGAATCTGAAGCATTATGAAAAAGGAAGCCTTGTGGGACAAAAAAATGAAAAGGTTTCTATTGTAATGTCAAACAAACCCCTCGATCGATCAATAATCATCGATGCTCTGGAATCATTCAAGGAAGTGGAGCTCGGAAAGTTAGATGGCCCAGAGGACTTCCTTAGAGAACTGGTGACGCGCAGAGCAGCCATTCGAACAGTTAATTTACACCTGTCTGATGTTCAGAGCACCTGGAATGTAATGACAGCCTTTTTCAACAGTGTCCTAATGTCCTCTATCCACCAGTTCAGTATGTCCAGCCTCACTTTGACTAGCATGAATGGTGGCAGGCGTGTGATTCAAAACTCCAACCTAGACTCTTTTAGTGTCAGGAAGTCATCAGTGACTGTGTTCCTCTTCAATCAGAAAAAGCTCTATGACTTCTTTATCAACATGCCTGCGAGGAACCTCACCGTGGCTCAGACACCTATAGTCCATATGACCTGCCCAGCAGCTGTTAGCATGTTACAGATGCTTGATTTGTCTGGCTGTGCCCTATCTGAGAAGGTCTTTTCCAAAGGTCCATTTGAGGAATGCGATACCTTGACAAATCTGAAGATGCTGATCCTGAAGGGCACTAATCTCAGACACCTGATGCCCCTTACTTCACGAGTTAGACTTATGAGCTCCCTGAGAAATGTGGACTTTAGCCAGAACTCTCTGACCTATGAGGAGAGTCAGGGGCGCTGTACGTGGCCTTCCAAAATCACCTACTTGGATTTGTCTTCAAATGGGTTTGACCACACTGTTTTCAAGTGTTTGCCAAATGCTCTTGTGACTCTCAACCTCCAGAACAACCAGATCTCAGTAATCCCTGCAAACATCTCTGGTCTGGACTTTCTCAGGGTTCTGGATCTCACAGCTAACCGTTTGCTGGATCTTCCAGACTGTCTTGGGTACCCAAACCTGCAAAGACTTGTATTGCGTGGGAACTCCCTCCATGTACCTTCACCAGGCACTCTCGAGACCTGTCCACACCTGACTGTTCTGGACACTAGTCGTAACCCCTACATCTGCACCTGTCCTTTACGAGGGTTCACCACCCTTATTGACAATAAAGGGACACTGGGTGGTTCAAAGGCTCGGAAGGACCGCAGGATCACTTTGGACCACTGGCCATATGGGTATCGCTGCAGTTACCCAGAATATAGGAGGAATACACTCCTTCAAAACTTCAAAGTAATTGAGATAAGCTGCAGTGCAGGACTCTTGGCCACCACCATTTTGGTCCCGGCCTTCACTATAGCGGTTGTTATGACTCTCCTATGCCGTCAGCTAGACATCCCATGGTACCTGGGAATGATGTGGAAATGGACTCGGGCGAAGCATCGCGCACGGACAGCTCAGCAACGACCAGAGGAGTTGCAAGGGGTGTACTATCATGCTTTCATCTCCTATAGCCAACGTAACTCCAACTGGGTAAAAGGTCAACTCTTACCCAAGCTGGAGGGCGCGGGCTCAAACACAATCCAAGACAGACTCAGAGTGTGTCACCATGAGCGGGACTTCATCCCAGGGAAGCCGATTGTGCACAATATCCTCCGCTGCATAGAGCAAAGTAGATGCTGCGTCTTTGTGCTGTCCTCCCATTTTGTCCAGAGCGAGTGGTGTCACTATGAGCTGTATTTTGCGAGCCACCAGAGGCTTACAAGAGGGCTGGACAACATCGTCCTCATTCTGCTGGAACCACTGCCCTCCTATCTCATCCCCTCCAAGTACCACCATTTGAAGGCAATGATGGCTAGACGCACTTACTTAGAGTGGCCACAGGACCAGACCAAGCAGAGAATGTTCTGGGCAAACCTGCAGGCAGTCCTACAGGCGGATCTGCCGACTCCCCTGGAAGGAGAAGGTGAATGAGGAAAGACACATCAGTGAAGAACAGAAAGGAGTGGAAGTGGAGAAAGGCCCTCGAAAGATTGCACAGTGATGACACAGTTTCCATATTTCCAGATGCAAAAAATGTAGTTTAATACACTTTGTGGACAAACAGAAATACGCAACAATAGAAAATGGATGTATTGAAGTATTAGACTCCAATTGATGAGGTATCCAAAACAGACAGTTTGCAAGAATGTATTAAAGTCACAGTCTAATATTTTTCATAGACAATAAAAAAGTTTGTTGTTAATGTCTCCAAAAGGTTCAGGCCAGCTTCATTTAAGGTGGGCCTATCAGACTTTAGAACAGGTTCCTGATGTGAAATTCTGTAGAAACTGTGGCTGTGAATGGAACCAGACATGGGCTTCGAAAAGCTCCCTCACAAAAAGTTGTTCAATGAAATAGCGATGGTTGCCCGCTTGATGCCCAAGACGTTTTTGTGGAGTTTTGAGAAGCTAAAGCTAAAGCTAAACCCATTCATGATGGAGGGATACATGCAAGGCGCTGGGAAAACTGATTTAGCCCACTTGTTTACTATCATCAACATTCCATATAAAACTCAGTGGAAAAAAAAGTCTGTATTTGTGTTGGAGACGTCTGGTTCCATTCACCCCCGCTGTAAAAATCTGAGTCTCTACAATAAACCGCTTCACACCAAGCCCACTCTAAATGACTCAGAGGACTCGGACTTATTTAAGTGTACTGGGCACTGAGCAGGCTGATGCTTGCGAGAGACACACTCCATCAGGGACACCCTATTTAAAGAGGGACCAGCAGTTCTGCTATAAAGAGGAGACGTTATGGGTAAGGTCAAGGTAAGGACTGGATCAGTATGATCTTCTCATTGATGCAGAAGCGATGTAGAACGCTGAACAGGTTTTCTCCGCAGCGGGACACTTGCCGCTCCATTGCTAGGCGAAAATCCTCCTTCACGCCTTTGGTGATGCCCCGGGTGATGGTGTGATGCCTGAAAAAGTAGATTTTTTTAAAAACAATAAACAATTCAAACTATTAATTTAAAAAAGGTGATGTCATGACTCATGAGCTCAGTCACAATCTTGAAACAGCTCTGGCAACACTTCTTCTTACAAAAACACACACACACACACACACACACACACACACACACACACACACACACACACAGAATGTAAACCTGCATCTGAGCTGTATCCTTTCATCTTTGACCAAATCAACGAGACAAAAAATACACAGATGTCAAAAACACGCACAGTGACGGTGAACTGAAATCCTTTTGCTTCACAATTTCACACAAAAAGAAACTAAAATGAATCAAATAAAAAAAGAAAAAGAAATAAATAAATGAGACAAAACTGCGCAATCGATGTCATGAATCAAACGTAAAACATTTGTGGAATGAAAACAAAACTTCAAAGAAGAGCTGGAAAATAAAGAACATAAAATAAATCGAGTGCAGGGACATGTTACAGCATGTGAACAGGCTGAGGGGATGGGGTACAAGAGCAGCCCGGGGTAGGGCTGGGGAAGGTTTGGGTGATGGGGTATGGGGGTACCTGTCAGCCTTCTGAGCCCCTGGAAGCAGCAGGGTATTTAACTCCACCCCCAGGACGGGGCTGGGGTTCCTATGGACAGTAAACACCAGTTCATCAGCACCTCAAGAACCGGGATGCATTCAAGACCTGTTCCGCACCACTGTGAGAGCACCAGACTACCAAAGACTGAAATGAATTGCTTTTAGAGGAATAACACTATAGAATGGCTTGATTATGCCCAGAATGGTTATGCCCATCACCCATTAAAAGGAAATTCCACCATTTTTTTTTTTCTTTCAAATTTCTACATACAGCACTGTGCAAAACCCTGGAACCCTATATTTCTTTTTCTTTTGTTTCCAAAGAGCCAGAATTTATTGTATTTTTAATGTAGTCTTGAAGAACAGTTCTCCAGGCTTCCTGAAGCACTTTCAAAGATTTTCATCTTGAGTTCAGTATACTTGGTGGTGCTGAATGCTGAGTGGTTGGAACTCATTTATCTAGGCTCCTTTTATCTTTAGACACTTTGTAGCCTGTCAGTAAAACATTTGTTCACATTTCTTTCATTTAATCTCCTCAGTGTGACAAAGATAAGACCGTCTGACAGATATAAAATAGTATTTTTGCACCAACCAGGTGACTCAAAGCAAAATATAAGGAAAGAAGGGATAGTTCAAGACTTTTGCACAGTACTGTAATCAGCGTCATTCAGAGTGGTTTAATGTGAAATAGTTCATTAACACATTGTCCTGTACGTACCCCTCCAGGATGAATGGCCAAAACTTTAAATGATCATAAAACTACTAATTTAAAATCAGAGTGTCCACAACTATTTCATAGAATAACTTTCTGTGAGGGAGCTTTTAGAGGCCAAGGTCTGGTTCCATTCACCACCACTGTGAACAATTTCTGAGTTTCTCTAGAGCATTTCACATCAAACCCACCCTGAACCTCTCTCCTTACATCTTAAACACCTAATCATGAGGGAATTTTGCAAAATCGGTGTAATTGCCCTTTAAACTGCTGAGTAATGTTCTCACTACTGCAGCCTAGAGGAGCAACTTGATTATGAATAATCAGATCACATATTAGGAACGAGGCTTCTCTTCTTTTTCACAGCAGATTATTTGTCCTTTTTATTATTTGTAATAAAAATGAATGGATGTCTTGAATGCACCCCAGGCATTAGTTCCACAAACAGGTGAGGTGTCATTAGGAGCTAGATCAGCCAATCACAAGCAGGACGGAAATCTCTACAAATTAAGCCAGCTAACCATAATAGGGCGAGGAAAGAAAGAAAGAAAGTCATAAAGAAAATATAGTATTTGCTTTTATAAAGAGTCACTGGTCCAAAGAGTGTCCATGTCCAAAACAAAAGAAAAAAGTAAAATAAATAAACAAACCAAAAAACAAACAAAAAAAGGTAATTTGTTCTGGTCCTGTACATCAACACTTGTTCACTAGTTCACCACAGGAGATTAAATGGGCGGGACTTACTTAATTAGCATCCCCTGATTAGGCAGTAGCTCCAGCTGGACCCGCCCTCCCTCTGTTGTTCGAAGGTATGCGAACTCCTCCAGCATGTCAATGTCTGGGTTAGTGGTCAAGGGGTCTCTGAACACAAATCAGGCTTATAAGACCTTTATTAGTCCCACAAGTGGGAAATTCGCTTTGTCACGGCAGAAAGTCGACAGTACAAAGTTTGGAGCAGCAAAAATTTAAGAACAATAGAATAAAATACTATACCAACAGTACAGTATAAAATGTAATAAGTCTTGAAAGCCAATAATATGAAACCACCTGGCTAATATTGTGTGGGACACCCTTGTGCTGCCAACACAGCTGTGACTCGTCGAGGCCTGGACTCCACAAGACCTCTGAAGATGTGCTGAAGTTTCTGAACCAAGACATTGGTTGTGAGGTGGAACCTCCATAGATCAGACAGTTTGTCCAGCACATCCCAGTTCCTGAACCTGACCAGTTTCAGAGGAATGTTCCTTGTTAGTTAAACCATACAGTGACCAACATGTGAATCATAACAAAGCCATCTCAATTTAAAGCCTGAACCAGTGAAGAACCAGGAGCAGATGGTTCCAGATGATCAGGCGGTGATCAGTATACTGGTGGTGCTGAATGC
>JBBPCX010000028.1:3810901-3823350 GCA_037974365.1 Hydrocynus forskahlii | reverse complement strand
TGTGTGTGTGTGTTTTTCTGTATCGATAATTATTAAATGTAAATAGTTGGTGATAAAACTACTTGAATCCTGAATTCTGAAAAAGGGTTAAAAACATACTCTTTAAAAGACTTTATTGAACATTGAATCACATTGTTGGTACACAAATTTGATTCTCTGCATGTCGAACTGTCCTCTCTTTGGCATGTCGAGCTGATTAAATGAAAGAAATGCAAACAGATGTTTGATTGCAACAGGGTGCAAAGTACCTAAAGATAAAGATGCCTAGATAAATGTGCTCCAACCTCTCACCGTTTAGCGTAACCAGTACACTAATCAATGGCCTGATCATCTGGAAGCATTTGCACCTGTTTCAAAGTCAGAAGTCAAAGTCTACTTCATTGTCATCTCAGTTATATAAGTGTAAACAGTGTGACAAGATGACGTGACTCCAGACACACAGAATACCCACACACAAACAAAATATAAATATTAACTCTAAACTAGAAGGAAAAATTGTCACTGTGTGGCTTAACAAACAAACACCATTCCCCTGAAACTGGTCAGGTTCAGTGACTAGACTGGAAATAAGATTTTGAAAGTCTTACTGGAAGCCTGGAGAACTGTTCCTTAAGGCTACATAAAAAAATACAAGTAGTTCTGTCCCTTTGTAAGCAAAATATAAAGAAATGAGTAGCTTAGTTTGAAAGAGTTAGTACCGTACAAAAATACTAAGTCAGAACAGAACACAAAGTGTAAGTCGTTGAAGAGTAAGTAAAGTGTACATATGCTGTAGTGGTTGGTGTTGAGTGAACAGCTAGGCTTCTTTCTCCTTTGGTGTCCTCCGAGGTCCTTTCAGCGTAATGGAATGTGTGGTGTTTCTCTCTCTCTCTCTCTCTCTCTCTCTCTCTCTCTCTCTCTTATCTCACTCTTGATTGACTTCCATGTTTTCTGATTGGCTTGTTGTGATTGACAGGTAAACGACGAATCAGAGTGCACACTCTGTGTCTGCCTGTCGTGAGCCAGATCAGTGATGTGTTCGCGGGAGCCGATGTTCAAGCAATCACGTGCTTGCTCGCCAACATGGGTGAGTTTGTTCATCTCTCTTGCTCTCTCGCTCTCTACCTCCCCCACCCCTACCCCCCACTTAGGTGTCTTATTAATTTGTCCTAAACATACCCCTCAAAAAGTTTCTCTCTTGCTCTCTGCAGCCATAGACCGGTGTATCTCCTCCAGCCTGTCGGATGCCCGGGACGCGCTCGTGAATGCGGTGGTGGATTCGTTGGAGGCTTTCCGTACTAACGGCTCCAATCTGCAGCCAGCAGGCCTTATTGCCCCTGCATCCTTGCGCCTCTTCCCTGTATATGTACTGGCACTGCTCAAACAGGTGGGGGCGCTGTATTCACAAAGATTCTGCCACACACAATAGCAAAGCCCCAGGGTGATGCCTTATCTACATTTAATGTTGTATCAGGGGAGTGAAGAGAGGGGAATGTCTATTAATAATAGGCTGCCTAGATACTTTTTTTTAATTCTGGTGTATTTTATATGTACAGCGATGTGCAAGAAGTTGCATACTCTTAATGCGAGCGAATCACATTGTAAATGGAATGTCGTTCCAAACAGAAAGCGCTGCGGACCGGGATCAGCACACGGCTGGATGAGCGAGTGTTTGCCATGTGTGAGTTTAAGAGCCAGCCTCTGAAACAGATAATGCGCACGGTCCACCCCGATCTGTACCGGATTGATAATCTGACTGAGGAGGTAAGATCTAGTACTGATGATGGAGGGTTAATCCTTAAATATACAAGATGTGAAAAGTCTAACACCTCTGATTTAAACATTTGTTCATAATATATGGTGCAACATGCAAGAAAAGATGGAGTAATTGTTTCTATATGAAAATTTAAATTTGTAGAGTGCTACTAGCCTCAGGTCTGAAATAAATATATAGATATGCTGGTTTTTATAGAATATAAATGCTGTAATTTTCAGTGAATTAACGTCCAGGTCTTAAGTTTCAACGGTACTCAGAAAAAATAACAGTTTAAAACTTACCTTAATTTTTGGCCCTGCGTACTCCCTACACATATAAATCTCTGGGCTCAACATTGTGGTTTTAATTTCTTAGGAAACGTCACGAAGTATCTGATGTGAATTTCCTGAGACTTTCCTGTACTTATTGTTAAAAATATGCTGCAAACGTGAGTGTGGGTGTTTTTTACATTAGTGAAAAAAAAGCTGTGTGTGGGAGTATTTACTTTTTAAAGTAACTTAATATGTTTTACATATTAATATTATGGATGAAGGAATTACAGTGTATCCATCTCAGTGTTTTTCTTACTTAACTGGGTTTTCAACCCAGGCATGTGTAGTTCATGTCGGAACCCAAGCAGTTGATATCGGTCTCGAGTGGTAGAGTGTGTACTTGGGCAGCTGTCAGTATAATTTTGGGAGCACCCAAGTATAAACATGTGCGGGGAAACCGTGTAATATAATTGAGAATTGAAGGAGTGTGGTGAAACTTAAGGACTGTTTACGTGCTGATATTTAATTGTGTGTCCTGTAGGGTGCGCTGCACGTGAACGAGCGTGTGATTCCCCAGCCTCCACTGTTGCAGCTCACGGCTGAAAAGCTCACCAGAGAAGGAGCTTTCCTCATGGACTGTGGCAGCGTGAGTGCAACTCAATTCTATACAACTCTATACACCTCTGTTTCTCTCAGTTGTATCCTGGACATTTCTGTGTAAACACACTGGGCATGATCTCTCTATGCCATTATTTTGGTCAAAAGTCTAATTTTTAACTTTTAAGGTGTTGGAGAATCTGGGCATAAATGTGCAGAATAAGGAGATGTATTTAAAGGCATTGGTTTTGTGACATCACAAAAAACTTTATTTGAAAAGGGGCTTTTTTTGTTGCTTAATTTGAATATATGGACTGGATGGATTTCGGCACTTTAATATCTTGAAAGGCATCACTTTTTGCAGTATGTAGCAGTAGAATTGCCATACTGATATTTTGTCCATATTGTGCAGCTCTACACTCCACCAATCACATCTGTATTTATAGTTGGCATGGCAGCAATGTAGCTGACCAATCAGCTCGGCCCCAGCAGTGGGTCATGTTGGCAAGATTTTGATGGATATTGTTATTAAGCAAAAATCAGCAGGATCAAATCATTAAATAATTCAGTTAAACACTAGGTTATTTTAAAACCTAGTTTTTTTTCTTGTTTGTTTGTTTTTGGTTTTTTTTTATAAAAGTATATGTATAGTATTGACCAATGGGTCCAGTGTAAAGAAAGTAGTCTCACATCTGTGAAATCTCCTTCCCAACCTCCCATCTGAACTGAAATGGACCAGAGGCTTTCAAGTTTCAGGCCATGTGGGATTTCCTACAAACGTGTTAGATCTTGAGCAACAATGTCCCACAGAAGAATGGCTGCATGATATGGACAAAATTTTAGCATAGCAGTTATACTACAGCACAGTTATAGTGGAATGCGCTTCAGTATATTAAAGTTCTATATCATCCCACATAATTTTCCTGGAATTAAAGTAAATATTTAGTGTTTTAAAATGGGCTTTTTTACAGCCATCATATGGGAAATTAATTGGCCTGTTTTCAAATCAGAGGTTTAGTGATGTCACAAGGCCAGCACATTTTTTTCACTGATTTTTTTTAATGACCTGAAATACTGCCAATCCGTAAAAAGATTACATGTATCAGTCTAACAGATACAGTTACAAAAAGCAGAGATTTTAAAGTAAGGAAAATGTAGAATTTAAGAATTCAGTGCTTTTAATGCTTAAAGACTGGCTGAAATAATTTGACAGCTGTTGGGTTGCACTTATATAGGTTGATTCATCAAAGCACCTTCCCTGGTCTCACGAATCAATTACGATTGTCATGTCTTTGATTCGATATCTTGATGCATCTCATCGAATTTTCTACATTACTTCTCATCTGTTTTCAAATACAAGCAGTGAGATGTTTAACAAAACCGGAAAATGTAATTAGAAATGGTGACTATTATATTAACAGTGACTATTACATTGGAAGGTGGCCAGCCTGGGTCTTTCTGAAGTCAACAGTCAACTGTTTGGTCTTGTTAACATTAAGAGACAGATTGTTCGTTGCACCAGACCGCCAGCCGTCGCACCTCCTGTATGTACGCCATGTCGTCATTGTTTCTGATGAGGCCCACATCTGTGGTGTCGTCTGCGGACCTGATGCGGTTTGTGCTGGAGCTGGAGGTGCAGCCGCGAGTCCGCAGAGTGAAGAGTAGCGGCCTCGGCACACGTCCCTCGAGGGCGCCTGTGCTCAGAGTGATGGTGTCGGAGCTGGTACTGCCGACCTGGACTGTCGGGGGTCTTTCAGTAAGGAGGCCCAGGGTCCGGTTGCAGGTGAAGGCGTTCAGCCCGAGCAGGTCCAGCTGCTGGGGGATGATGGTGTTGAATGCTGAGCTGAAGTCGATGAACAGCGTTCTCACGTGGGAGTTGTGGTGTTCCAGGTGTGACAGGTCCAGGTACAGTGGAAGTGAGACTGTGTCCTCTGTTGAATGGTTAGTGCGGTGCATGAACTGCTGTGGGTCCAGTGCGGGAGGGAGCTGATTCTTTGAGGACTAGCCGCCCTCATGACGATTGGAGTAAGTGGTACTGGGTAGTCGTTGAGCTCTGAGACTGCAGCCTTCCTTGGAACAGGTCTGATGGTGGTGGCCATGAAGTACTGTGGGACGATAGCTTGGCTGAGAGAGGTGTTGAAAATGTCCACTAGGATGTCGGCGCGGGCTCTGAGCACACGTCCGGTGCATTGTCTGGTCCAGCAGCTTTGCGTGGGTTGAGTCTTTCTCACTCTGCCTGCAGATAGGGGCAGGCAGTGGGGTGGTCTTCTGGGTCTCAGACCTGGCGTAGAAGGAGTTGAGTGCATCTGGAAGAGAGGCATTGCTGTCACATACACGTGGCGGGGTCGGTCCTGTCGTCGGTGGTCGCTTGGGTGCCGTGCCACATGCATCTTGCGTGATAGTATTAATATTCATAACGGCTCTCATCTGCAGCACATAAGACATAATCTGCCAGACCTCGCTAATGTAACGTGCGGTCAGTGTAACATCAGACTCCGTTGCCACTAAAGTCTCTTCAGAAAATCCAAAATCTGCCCAGAAATCAGCTTTTAAAATGTTTGGTCTCTGCCTCCCTCTGGCAGTCTGTGCTGGCGTGTATGAAGTTAGTGACGTCAGTGAGATGAGTTAATCTTACATGGAGCAGCGCTGTACTCGGATCAGGCAGTCACAGTCATTACTGGGATGTTCTTTTTAACTTAAATTTTTCATGCTGCAGCCAGAAAATCACCAAACAATGCCATTAGGATATAACCGCTTATGTTCTGCCGCTGCATCGATGCAGAATCGCCTACGTCTGCATCGTGATACACCGATTATGTGATTAAGTTCAGCACCCCTACAAAGCACCAAGTAACTCACCTGGAACTGTGATTGGTCACCTGATTGGTTAGACGCGTATTTGCATATTACAGCCTTCTGCAGTGTGTTGCAGAGACTCCTACCACAATAACGATTAACAGACAATGTATTACGCATTATTACGCATCATTTATATTGTGAAATTTAAAACAGTGTTATAAAATGATATCAATAAAAGCTTGAAGATTTAATAAAACAGAAGGATTTTGTTTTATTGTGTTAAATGACTGTCTCTCTTATCCCTGTGGCCTTCCAGGTGATGTATCTGTGGGTGGGGAAATGCTGTAATGAGATCTTCATCCGGGACGTCCTGGGCTGCTCCAACTACGCCTCCATACCGACCGGCATGGTGAGTGCAACGTGTTTATGTAGACCTCTGCTTTCATGACATTTTACACACTTTTTTTTCCAGTGTTTACAGCAAAGATGGAGGTTTCTGTTTCCAGATAATTAATTGTTAAGTGCACTGAGATGGGGACTGAAGTTGGATGTTGACTTGTGCCTTGGCTCCCACTGGCCTTCCGACTCACAGCTCAATTCCAGATCAGCCCTCAGCTGACTTGCGACTCAGCTTGGACTGGCCCATAACTAACTCACAACTTGGCTTGAGATTTGCCTTTACCTGACTCGCATTCACAACAGACAACACTTATCACAGCACCTTCACAGATGCTCGCAAAACTGACACTGACTCTGACTCTCCCATAAACAACCCAGAAACCTGACACTGATCAAAAACAACCTTGTATCAGTGAGATGCTTGAAAAAATACAAGTTGGCCGTGCATCTGGCACGTGCTCTGTTTTGAGAGTTCACTGTATATGCTTGCCTTATCCTGCAATAACTAAATACAACTGCACTTTGAATTAAAAGTGATAGGTAGTGGTGTGTATGGAGAACTGCTACTAAACTGGTCCCAGTTCCAAACCGGCCAGTACTGAAATCTGGATCATCTGCTATACAAACAGTGCTGCCTTTTGCGTTTGTGCAGCGTTAATACGTTGTGTAACAGCTGCTTTTTCAAACGGTAGAACCTGTATTGGATCAGTAGAAGGACGGGAGTGGTGCTCTGCTCGTCATCGGGTGCACATTTGTTGATCAGAACATTTGTAGCGATTCTTTCGCCCTCATTATATATACAGGAAACTCAGGACACAGTTTGGCTCCTTATTTCTCCAAAAAAACTCAAAATAAAATCACTGCTGAATCTTCTCACATCTTTTCACGTGACCTCTTTATTTTCTACACCAATTTATGGAGAGTAGGGTCAATAAGAGTATGTGTGTGTTTTGTCAAATCTGACCTTAACCTTAAAACCTTAAACCTGACTTTGGTGCTCCATCAGAGTTTAAGGTTCAAGATTCTTTGTCACGTATACAAACCGTAAATAACATGTGTCCCTGAATCAGCCATGAGATTGTGCAGTAAAGTTTACAAATAGAGAAACTGAGCTGTTCCTTTAAGACACTCTGGTTTTGCTGCGTAGCTGAAGCAGTCTGAGCAGCGGGAGTATTGTTGAGCGTATTGTTATTGTGTCTATTTATAGAACCCTGAACAGACCAGCAGTCAAACGCACTCGTATTTTAGAGAACCCAAAACTGCACCCCCAAACGGAACACATTCTTCACCCGACCACGATGTGTACAAACCAGCTACGGGCTGAACCAGCCGACATGCCTGTTACCGCACACCAGTCACCAGAATGTAGACATGAACTGTGTGTGTGTGTGTGTGTGTGTGTGTGTGTGTGTGAGACAGGCGGAGATTCCAGAGCTGGAGACGGCATCCTCAGAGAGAACCAGAGCGTTCGTGTCCTGGCTGCAGGAGTCCCGAGCGTTTTCCGCTGCCTTCTATGTGCTGAAGTACGCCCTCAGCTCTACTTTCTTTTCTTTCTTTCTTCTTGATTTCTTTATGCATTCTCTTCCTTTATTTATTTTACTCTTTTTTTTATTATTCTGCTTCTGTCCTTTCTTTTCTTGCTTCCTTGTTTTGTTTAACCTGTTTTTCTTTTCTTTTTACTTTTTGTTTTTTCTTCTTGCTTCCTCGTCCTCTTGGTTTCTTTCTTCTGCTTTTTTATTCCTTTTTTTTTCTTTCTCGATTGTTTCCTGTGTCTTGGTTTCTTTTTGCTTTTCTATAAATTTCTTTTTCTAAAAAATCTCCTTTTTATACCCCTTTTCTTCTTTCTTTATGCATTTTGTTTATTTAATCTTCCTTTCTTTTTCTTTCTTTTCCTCTGTTTCTGCTATCAACACAGCAGGCATTGTTTTGGGTGGATTTTCATTAAGTCTCCACTCCTCCCTTTTACAGTGTTTTCTTTCTTTAGTGCTTTCTTCAGAGACTTTGTGAATGACCTTCCTAAACCACTCCAACCTTCCTCCCTCCCTCCCTCCCTCCCTCTTTTATCCTCCTCGGTATTGACGCTCCTGCACGAACAGGGCATGTTTGTTTTACACTTTCTCTCTTTCTGTCTGTCTTTCTTTAGGGATGACACTTCTACGAAAAGCAGTTTTTTCCAGCATCTGGTGGAGGACCGCTCCGAGTCAGCCTTCTCCTACTACGAGTTCTTGCTCCACATCCAGCAGCAGGTCTCCAAATAGAGGCGTGCGGGAGCCGACCCGGGGCGTTTCATGGACGGATCCTCTTTTTGCAAGGAGGCTGTCCCTTTGGACCGCAGAGTGACCGACACACCCACTCCTATTTCCCACCGGCCAATTGCAGGCCGCGTTGCGTGGAGAGGGGATCGCTATGTACCATTTAAGGAAAAACAAAGAAACTAGATAATGAATGACACAAACGTGAACAAATGAAGAGGAAAAATAAAGTGTAGGAGAATCAGAAATTGTTAAAGGACACTCTAGACTATATTGACTGCAGATAGACACACAGGACTCGAGTCCATCCCCAAGCTTAGCAACATGTTAGCCACTGTTGAGTTAAATCGCGCCCTCGCCCCCTCCCCCTCTTTTTTTTAATTTTTTTTATTTTTTGCTTTATGTGTAACTCCACTGATGGATGATTATTTAGATCTCACACATAGCCATCACTAACTTTTTTTTGTTTTTGTTTTTTTTTTTTTAAACACTGCCATACCTCTCACCACTTCATTCCACTTATATTTTCTTTTTCTTTTTCTTCCCTCACATAATTTCTTTCTCTTCCGTCTGCTCCCCGCCCCTTTTTTTCCTGCCGTGTGTGGCTGTAGTTTTTGGCTGAGTTCATCTGTATCGCGTATCTAGCTGCAGAAGGCTGAGCAGTGGCATAACTCTCGATGCCCACCCAGGCCCGACATACCCAACACGGCCCCTCTCGTCTTACATCGCCCTGGTTCTGTGCTGTTAATGAAGCTTGGATAATTCTCCTCCCAAATTCTTCCTTCTGTTTTTCTTGGGGGACTAAAACAAGAAGGCTGCCTACAGACATTGCTATCCACTTTGTAACTCTGGGCAAAAAAAAAAAAAGAATATTTTATGTGCGATAATTTATGATGAGCTTATTGAATAAAATGGAAGGCTATTCCTCCTCTTGTGCGTTGTGGCGTTTCTGTGTTAAGGCTTGATGCATTTATTACATGGTGTGTATACTCACCAAACCTCTTTATTAGGTTCTGCTGACTTGTGTGTGCATGCATTGTCAGTTTTAATCGTGTAACTGACCAGCCACAAAAGGTGAACGCTGCCAGGTGAACACTGATGATCTGGTTCCAGTGTCTCCTGGCGAGGTTGAGGGATATGAGACAGTGAGTGAACAGTCAGTTACTGGTGTTGATGTTGGAGTCAGGAAAAATGGCAGAAAGGTTCTGCGGCACCAGACTGATGTCCAACATGACCGGTCTTGTGAAGTGTTCCCAGTGGGCAGTCCTCAGAACCTACCAAAAGTGCTGCAAGGAGAGAGAACCGGTGCTCCAGCAACCGCGTCATGAACAGCTGAAGATCACTGGTTGTGGGAAGCAAATGCCCAACTACTGAAGAATCTCAGGCTCCTCTGATAGAAAGGGGTCAGAACACGGTGCAGCGCCCCCTGCTGCGTATGTTGGTTCAGACAGGCCAGAGTACTCATGCCGCCCCATGTCCACTACCGGAGGCCTCTACAATGGACATCAGAACTGGACCGTGGAGCAGTGGAAGAAAGTGGTCTGGACTGGTTTATCTTTTTTCACATCATGCACGTTGGGAAGAAGAGGAAGCAGCGGAGAGCATGTGATGCTCTGGATGATGTTCTGCTGGAGAACCTTGGGTCCTGCATTTATGTGGGCACTATTTTGACACGAACACCCACCAAAACATCACTGCAGACCAAGTTCTCCCCTCCCCTAAAGGCAGTGTCCTCTTTTAGTTCGTAAACAGTTTGAGGAACATCACAAAGACCTCCAGGAGCCCCCAAATTCCACAGGTCAATCCGATCACGCATGTGTGGGACGGGCTGGGCAGACTAGTCCGAGCCATGATGGCCCCACCTTACACCTTAACTGTAAGGTTCTGTTGCCAGATACCGCGTCACACCTTCAGAGGCGTTCAGACTTGTATACGATGTAAACATTTAGTTTAGCGTCGAGTAGGAGTGGGTGAAATGGAATGCGTTGAAGGAAAAAGCTGTAACAGCATGTAAAGAAGCAAAAAGTGTTTGTGTTTTTTGTCTGGAGGAGTGTTTGCACCAGGAGTCCTGGATACTGTAAAGTCTGCATTGTGTAATGTGTTTAAAGGATCATGATGCGGTCTGGGCCAAAGCCCACTGTAACTCTGCCACTCGTTATTCAAGCACAATCCTGGGAAGCACTGCAGCTCCCAGAGCCCGGCTATGAGAGGCCAGACCGCGGTTTCATGTCAGACAGGTTGGCTGTTTACTGTAGTCTGTGTCCAGAACAGCTGCACTGAACTGACAGCAGAACCTCCGACAGCCTCTCTGCAGCTGAAGCCCACCCTCGCATTCATCACAGAAATAAAAACTCATATTTTCAACTACAAGTGACTGCAGGAGTCTGGCCCTCCTAAATTTCTCCTAGACATAACTGAGCTCATTATGAGATCAGTATGAGATTATGACCGTTTTTCACTAAAGTCTTTAATCTCAGCACGATCCCAATTTAAGATCTTAAAATGCTTTCTTTTCTCTCGCCACTCTGATCTTTAAATTTCTGAAATAATCAGATCTTGAGATAGATCATAAGATCCAAAACAAAGCTTGGTTTGGCAATATTCGAGCCTGTACGACATCTGAAATGTGTCTTAGTGATCAAATTTAAGCTGCCAAAATTAGCAGACAGTTTTGCGACTCCTAAGGTCTTCAAAGAGAAGAAAACAAACCGATGAGAACGTCTGTCATGTTAATTTTTTTCTTTTTCTCCTTATTACTTCTTGGGGATGGAGCAGGGGTGATTGGAGAAACAAATTTGACATATTTTCAAATCATGTTAAAATTTGAGTTACGCTTTTTTTTTTTTTTAAACAACCTCTTAAGTTCTAGGTATTATCTCCATGATTGTGAGGTACAAGCTCCAAAGTACCGGTTACTTACTTTGGGTAAATTAGAGTGAATAACACAATGGTGGCCCAGTGGTTAGGGAGTTCGGCCTGCGATCAGAAAGTCGTGGGTTCGAGTCCCAAGACTGCTAGTGGCACCTCTGAGGTTCCCTTGAGTGAGGTACCGTCCCCACACTCCCTGGGCGCCGTGCTCCTGACCGCCCGCTGCTTCACTTGGTGAATGTGTTAAATGTGTTAAATGGTTTAAATACAGATGAAGAACTGTGTGCTTCTCACACTGTGTGCTGTGGCGAGTTCATGACAGAATGGTCACTTCACACTAGCCTGACTCAGTTACACTACAAAAGGAGGCTCAGTCAATAACTGCAGCCTGTCTCCGGGTCGACCTGAGGAGGACGGGTTCCCCTTGTGAGTCTTGGTTCCTCCCGAGGTTTCTTCCTCCAGCCGAGGGAGTTTTTCCTCGCCTCTGTCGCCTTCGGCTCACTAGGGGCTCGGACCTGGACCCTGTAAAGCTGCTTTGTGACAACCTGGTTGTAAAAAGCGCTGTATAAATAAAACTGAATTGAAGTGAACTTTTTATTGTAATTTAGTCAGACCATCTTAGTATTTACCCCATTCTTATCCAAAGTAATTACAAAGTACTTTGTAGTTTGTACCTCACACTTACCCAGTTATCTAGAACCTGTTGGGCATTTCAGTGCAGTTTAGCTGAACCTTAGCCTAGGAAATCATGATGATGTTCCTCAAAATAATTACCTAGTACTTTGGGGTTTGTGCCTCATCTTTCCCCGATACCTAGAACCTAAGGAGATGTGCCCCCCCCCCCCCTTATTTTACAGTCATGTTCCTCTCAGTTGTTTACAGATGTGCAGCAGAGAAGAAATCAGGAACAGAGGAACAATGGCCACAGGAACCCCACACATGCGGGACCATCCTCTTCTCAGAGGGGAGGAAATTGCAGAAGATCGTTATTTGCTTGCCGTTTACTCACTCATTACTTGTGGCTGATGCTAAAAATTCTCCAGACGACCCCAGACACCTCCCTTAAAACCACAGGCTTTGTCTTGATGCCACTTATTCTGCAGAAGGTGGTGCTTTTATCAGCGTCACAACAAGTGAACGCTGTCACTGCTGATTATATCTGTAATCATGTCAGTTAAGTGTATATGATTTAAATACATTTAAATTGTTTAACATTTAAAGTACCTTGTGATATTTATGACCAGGTCTGTCTTACTGATCATTTTCAGGTCATTAGAGGCTTCTGCACAGACCTGTGGAGCCTCAGCCGGCCAGAAGGCAGTGTCATTTATATTTCGCTTCCAAAGAACCAGACATTCTTGTATTTCTTGTATTTGAATGTCAACTTGCGGAACAGTTCTCCAGGCACAAATGCTCTTAATTTCCAGTCCAGTCCCTGAACCAGACCAGTTTCAGAGGAATGTTTTAAAAAGGCACATGTAACTGAAGTCCTGAACCGGTGAAGAACCAGGAGCAGATGGTTCCAGA
>JBBPCX010000028.1:3774085-3792973 GCA_037974365.1 Hydrocynus forskahlii | reverse complement strand
TCTCTCTCTCTCTCTCTCTGTCTCTCTCTGTCTCTCTCTCTCTCTCTGTCTCTCTCTCTCTCTCTCTCTCTCTCTCTGTCTCTCTCTCTCTCGCTCACTCAGGCGACTCAATCACAACAACAGAATCTTCAAAATGTTCAATACCGCTGATCATCCAAACAAAAAACTGTATACAAGTGCATTAATGCACACGCTGGAGTTGAAATCTTGCCAAAAACTCCTCAGAGGAGAAGTGGCTCCAAAACACAGGTGGAATAAAAAGAATAACATTAAAACTTAAGAACAAAAATAGTGCCACTGCTTATAGTGTGACGGCTAAAATTCCAACTCAGATATGTGCTTGTATACAACTATTACTGCTAGATGATTATTGATGTTAATGTGATTCATATTTAGTCTAATAACAATTAACACGAGTTAGTTGTGTAAATCCATGATTACTGCATATCTAACAAAAAAGTTAGTCTAAACATGATAAAACCTGGATCTACAACAGCAAGTCCTGGATCTACAACAGCAAGTCCAAACAGTTTAGCATGATTTCAGCAGTAACTCACGGCGAGCAGTGTGTTCCCGGCGTGTTTCTGGTAGATTTCGTCAGCTTTCTCCAAGCTGGTGATGTGGACCGGGACTTGGGACGAAGCAATGACCGTAAACCAGCAGTGCGGACTCCCCTGATGGGGGTAAAGGGTACATTTTTCAAGAATTTAACTCTGATGGCATTTAATTCCAGGGTTTGGCAATGTTATGTGAGCAGTATGTCCTAAACTACATCCACAAGTTTGTGCCACCTGAAACAAGTGCTGAGTGGGTTTCAGTGGGTTTCAGTGGGTTTCAGTAGGTTTCGGTGGGTTTCAGTAGGTTTCAGTGGGTTTTGGAGGGTTTCAGTAGGTTTCGGTGGGTTTCAGTGGGTTGGGTTTTGGGGAGGTATTTATAGATTTTGGTGACTGTTGCCTTCTAGTGTTTGTTAGTGTTATTATTTTCATAGCTCCAGATCTAAAGGAGAAGATTCCAAAAATGTCTTGTGCTAGATCACTTAAGCTTTGCTACTTTACAGCCCAATGCTTGGGGCTTCATTCCACTTAGCCATGAGATTAGATTATAAGTGGAAAATTACAGTACTGTGCAAAAATACTATTTGATGCCTGTCAAGCTGTCTTTTCTTTGGCATATTGAGTTGAAAAAAATGGAAGAAATGGGAATAAATGTTTTACTGACAGACTGCAAAGTGCCGAAAGACACAAGTTTCCTAGATAAAGGAGTTCCAGCCACTCAGCATTCAGCACCACCAGTATACTGATCACCGCCCGATCATCTGGAACCATCTGCTCCTGGTTCTTCACTGGTTCAGGACTTCAGTTAGATGCTCTTTTTTCTGTTTGAATGATTCATACGTAGGTCACTGTGTGTCTTAACCGACAGAAACACTCCTCTGAAACTGGTCAGGTTCAGGGACTGGACGTGTTTAAGACTACATTAAAATACAAAAATGTCTAGCTCTTTGAAGGCAAAATATGAGGAAATAAAGGGTGGCTCAAGACTTTTGCACAGTACTGTACATTAATTTTTCTTCCCCCAGACTGTTTCTAAGAAAAGCACAACAAAGACTAACAGTGAAACTCATTTTTACCTCCAGGTAATCGATCTGTGCCAACGCTCCCAGGAATAACACCATTCCAGGCTTCAGTATAAACGTCCTAGGAGTGATGGCATGTGTGGGCACCACCATCTTCACCTCCTGTTCATTCAGCAAGCTGAGGACCTGGTTAAAAAACAAACCCAAAATCTAATTTTCCCCACACTGCCATGCCAAGTTACGTCTAACTCACAGACTGTCTGAAAGACTCACGTCAAACTCTTTCATGATGCCCGGCGTGTCGTAGAACCAGTGGGCGTCTTTGATGTCGTTGTATGGCAACTCTGGCGCCGCGGTGGGCTCCTTGCTCGGCTTCCCAAAACAGTCTTCTGAAGGGTCTTCTCCGAAGCTGAGACTGTCCGCGTCAAACACAACGCTTTTCTGAGAAGATACTCGGAACGTCCTCCCGATTCGACCTGCGACAGACGAATCGGGCTGTGAACTTGAATTCTGAGTTAAAGGTGAAAACCATTCAAATGTAAATGAAAAGGAACGTGATGGGGACTAATGGCACTGCTCATGTACATTATGTCCAACAGTTTGTAGATACTTAATCATTCGGTGTTTCTTCTGAAATGAAGGGTTAGGACCCCCCTCCCCCGACTGCTGTAAGGATTGCAGCCAAGAGAACATAGTGAGGTGCTCAGGTGCTGATGCTGTCTGAACGTTACTGGATGGAGCTTCATCAGTTCCACTGCTTTATACCAGCCCAGCCACACCCCTGGCATTAGCCATAGTGATCTTAAGCTTGTGTAGCGACTTCCGCGTGTCCCATTCCAGTGATCAAAGGAGATTAGATCTGTTTCCTGTGGAGCCGTGTGTGTGTGTGTGTGTGTGTGTGCGCGTGTGTGTGTGTGTGTGTGCAGCTGGCAAATGAACATGTGAGTCAGCAATGGCTGCACTTTAAAGGAAACAAAAGAACTAATAACTAGTTTAATTACTATTATGTGTTAGTTTAATTACTATTACTATTATGTGTCGTATTATGTGCAATAGTTTACCATGTGCAATATCATGCAATTTTCTTAACAGGAGCTAAAATATTATCATTATGTGCAATCTCTTATTATTATGTACAATAACCTTACCATGTGAAATATCACTAATTATGTCAATATTTCTAATATACTACTGATCTCTATTATGCACAATACCCGAGTCCTAACCACCATTTGTGTTACTAGTAATTCACTTAACTTAATTTGTTTTTATAGCATAGTGTATTTCATAGAGTATTTTCCGCAGAGGTTTTATTCAATTTATTTACACTTTATATTTTATACGTTTTTTGTCACTGTGCAGTCAAAACATAAGCAGTTTCTTCCGGGATCAATCAAGTTTTCTACTCTGATTATAATTAGAAACTACTTTACACAAGGAGTTTAATCAAAGTCTTACAAAGTGAGCACGGCATGATTTACTGGCAGGAGGATCAGACTGCCGTAGACGATCAGACATGCTTATTATTTTCAGTCTTTGAGCACAGGCGTCTCTGAGATATAGGAACACTGAAAAGTCATTCTCGGTTTTTTAATTGCTGTAAAGTGTTTTGCTGCTAAAAGTGAGAATAAAACTGTTTGCCAGTTTATGTAAAAGATCTGAAGCGGTTATCTTAAGCCAACACACCTCAACACATAATATGGTGCAGAAATTAAATACATCACGTGAAAAGATCCAGCAGTTAATTTTATTGTGCTTTTTTTGTTGAGAAATAAGGATCTAAACTGTATCCTGAGTTTACTGTATATAAATAATGAGGGAGGAGCGTCGCTACAAATGTTCTGATCGACAAGTGTGAGTCGGTGTTGGTGCAGAGCGCCGCTCCCTCCACCGATACAGTCCAGCATCGACCGTTTCAGAGCGCAGCTGTTAGAATGTATTAACACCGCAGAAACACCGAGGGCAGCACCGTTAGTCCCGGAGATTCTCCAGATTTCAGTGCTGAGCAATTAGAAACACACACATCTACACACACATCCCTACCATCAGAATCTTTTTCTGAACGCTGGTGATCTGAAGCATATTTACTCAACGTCTAACAGGCATAAGCCAATTTATAAATGCAATATCATGCTAATGAACTAACCTTTTATCAAGATTCACCATATCGAGAGATCTTTAAAAATGTATGAGATACAGTATGTCTATACAGTGTGCTGAGAATTTTTTATTGCAATGAAGAGTTGGTGATTGTAAATTTTGGGGATTTCTGTGTAACGAGAAAGAAGCCTTCATTCATTTCTTGATCATGTCTGTGGTCGTTTTCTGGGCCAGATGAAGGCCCTCAAGCTGAAGAATTTGAAAGGTGAGCACTGCAGCCGTTTCTGTGAGCTGTGACGAAGCACGGACTATTTACACAATAAAAGAGCTGTACTCCAATATAGCCCGGGCTCACAGTGTGACGGTAACTTGTGAATGCAGGGTAACTAAAAACAGCTCGTCCAGCATAACAGTGCTGTGTAGAGCTGCACAAATTATTATTGTGACCATACTGCAACATATTGTGACAGCAATGACTACTAAAGGGCCCAATGATTATTAAAGGGCCATTATAATCACTACTCTGGAATTAAAAAGGTTTAAAGTGGAAATATTGTTTCAAATGGTATATTTACTGCCCCCATAAATACAGTTTATATATGGAAAATAAGCTACAAAAACAGCCTGTTTTCTAAACATATTTAAATATATCTCCTTATTCTGGCTACGGCAGTTTAGCCTGCACACTGATTCGTCAACGCCTTTAATGGTTTTAGTTCAGCCGAAATTACGTGAAGACCTTGATTAATCAGAATACCCTGTGATTAGTTAGTTAGAGGGTCATTTGCATATTGCAGCCTTTTGCGATATCAGTACTACAGAGGCCGATATTTTAAAAAAGATCAGGAGACAATATTTTGTGCTGAAATAATGATGTGTGTTGAGCATTAAGGCATGCTTTGGTTCATTACATGGTTTTGCTTTTCCCAAAGGAATCCAACGTACCGACCAGGTATCCCTGATTGCTGAACTGTTTGATCCTCTTGCGCTCCTCAGGGCTGAGGTCCTCTTCGGTCTGCTGGGCTGCCTGTCGAAGCCGCTCCGCTCGCCGGAACAGTCGGTATGGTGTGGGGTTGATGATGGGAAACTTCAACAAGTTCAGTGTTGTTCCTTCACAAAGAAGAGAAAGAACATTTAATTTTATTTAAAGTTAGTAACCCTTACAGTCACATGTGAACACACCACAGCACAGCACACAAAATTCTTTCTCTGTATTTAACCCATTCACCAAGTGAAGCAGGGCGCTGCCCGGGGAGCAGCGCGTGGGGACGGAACCTTGTTCAAGGGAACCTCAGTGGTGACACTAGCAATTTGGAGTCGAACCCACAACCTTCTGATTGCAGGGCCATCCAGCTGTCCCAAAAAATAAAGAATCCTTCCCGACTTTGCGTGTCATCCCTGCGCAGGGGCCATGCTAATCTTCAACAGGGTGTGTTTCACCGCACACTAGAGCTGCACAATCCCGGCTACATTATGCCTCTACATGTTGCAGCTGCAAAGCCTTTCATGTTATTAAAGGGCCCGTATCATCACGTCTCTGGAATTAAAAAAGGTCTGCAAACATTGTTTCAACTTGTACATTTATTTCTACCATTCATACATTTCATATATGGAAACTAAGCTACGAAAGCAGCCCGTTTCCAAATCATTATTTTTGTGATGTCACAAAGTCCACATTTAAATACATCTCCTTATTCTTTCTACAGCAGTTGCCCCGCCCATTTATGCACTGATTTGTCAGCACCTTTTATGGTTAAAAATGAGAGTTCTGTTGGATTACATGAAGACTTCAATTCATCCGAACACCCTGTAACTCACCTTGAGCTGTGATTGGTTGCTCTGTCAGAATCAGTGATTGGTTCGGGGCTCATTTGAATGTTGTATACCTTCTGCAGTATGGCTATTGTAGGGACTGGTAATGTGACAACGATTAGCTGGCGATGTATTGAGTAGCCCTGAATGTGTTGTATAGAAACTTACTAACTCATATTTTTTGGCAGTGATGGTCCAACACAAAAACAGCTGCTTTGTTCACTATCGACCCTCCAGTGAAGCTCCACGTGTCTCTGAGTGTTTATATGGAATTTTGATTATGGCAGGATAGGATGGGCCTTACCTGGCCACGGAGATATGGTGGCCTTGTGGATCACATCTGACGCTCTGGACTTGCAGTAATCTGAATCGAGCAGGGTGTTAAACAGGGTGGACTTGCCAGCATTGGCAGTCCCAACCAGATACACGTCCCCTTTGTACTTCCACGATGTCTGCAGCCTTGTGATCAGGTTCTCTATGCCGTACCCCGTTTTAGCACTGATGAGGTGGATGTCCTTGAGGTCGGAGGTGGGAATGCCTGCATCAGCACAGCTCTGCGCCAGCTGCCGTTTGATCCGTTGCAGGTAATTGTCTGCATCTCTGGGCAGCAAGTCCACCTTGTTGCCCAGAATCACAATTCGCTTGTTTTTGCCCACGAGCTCAGGCAGGTCGGGGACGATGGAGTCCGGGAGATCGAGAAGATCCACGATCAGCAGCACCAGGGCCTTCTCAGCCTTGATCCTGCCGACAACCTTCCTGTACTCTTCCTGCGACATGGTCACGTTCAGAGCCTTTTGATGGTGCACGAGCAAGAAGCAGCGCTGGCAGATTGCCTTCTTCAGCTCGTCCTCCTCCAGCAGCTGCTTGAACTTTTCGCTGGGCAGGTAACCCGGCACCTCCGGGACAGTGCAGTGCATCAGCGCGCCACAGCCAGAGCAGCAGGTGTCACTGAAAGGCACATCCAAGTCAGGCGTCCCATAGACTTTCTGCTCATGCTTCTTTGCTTTCTTCTTTCTTGAGGACTTTTCCCGGGGGAATCCCACATCGTGAAAGTCAGTTCCAGCCTCACTGTCCTCCTCCACACTGGCAACATCTGACAAAGCCCTCAACTGCAGCTCCAGGGCTTTCTGGCGCAGGTCTGAACTTGTCACTTTGCCTTCTTTGTCCACTTTCACCTTCATGGACTCTGGGATGTGAAGCTGCTCAGGAAGGTGATCCTGGCCCTCAGGTTCCCAGAGCTCAAGGAAAGCGAATTGCTCCTCTTGACCAGGCTCCACTTCGGTGTACCTCACATTTGCTGCTGCGTTATTATGAGCCTGCGCTGGAGCTGCAACCTGGGACCTCTCTCCGACTCCAGATCTCCTGGAAGACGCAGCTGTGCTGTATGATCTTAGCGTTTCAGTCTTTTGGACTGTGGGAACACGCAGAAAGGCAAAATAAGGGTAAGCCAGGCTTCTCTTTTCCAGCTCTCTCAGCAGAGACAGACGGATCAAACACTTCCATGAAGACAACTGGAGCGCACGCACCTGTGCTAACTTATACATTATTCAAAAACAACTGCCTGGAACAAATAAACAGCTTCGAAGTATAAGAAAAGGATCAAAACTCTCAAACACACGTGAGCAGAAGGACGCTTGTCCCTCCCGTCGCTGACAAAATACGTCAGTGTTGAGAACACAATTTAATAATTTTAAAAAATGCTTAAAATGCTCCCAGGATGCAACCATTTAAACGTAAAAGCTATTATTTTATCACAACATGTCTACAAAAAATACAAATAAAAAAGTAAAATTGTAAAAAAAAAAAAAAAAAAAAAAGATTTAAAAATACTTTCTGGGACGCTGGAAGTTACGTCACGCTGCTTTCTGTAACCAGAGAGGCAGAAAGCGCGTTTGAGACGCCGCAGCTTCTTGTTTTGTTTTAACGCCACAAACAGTAGCACTCAGCATGTATGACCAAGATGAAGGTACTGGAAGCGCTTCAAATTTCCGGGGCTTGTTTGGTCCTCCTAAAGCGGCAGAAAGGGCCGCGGAGCTGCTGAAACTCAGTGTTGTTAGCCTGTTAGCTTACTTAGCTTAGCTCCGAGACTGCTCGCTGTGGATGCTGGTCTCTGTTCGCTTCATGTTCTGCGTGTTTTTGACCACTGTAAGCCACAGATGTGTGTGGTTTAAATGTTGATATTTCGCGGTGGGTTCTGAAGACAGACACTCAGTTTGGGTCAGTCGGTCACCCAGACCACGCAGCCACAGATATTTTATTATTCTCATTATTATTGTGGGGTGTTTAATGTGCAGAGCTAAGTGACAGATGTGCAGTGTGAGTTTATCCCTGCACGAACCCCTGTCCTCAAGGAAAAGAACCCAAGCATCTCTCTCTGTCTTTCTGATGGGACCATTGCAGAGAAGACCGTTATGTCCATACGAATATATTTGATTAGATCTGATCTTTATTGTCATATGTGTACTGCAGGTCAGACGTTTGGGCCCACCCTCAGATTTAAAAAATGATTCGCTGCTCTTTAAAAGTTTTATGAATGGGAAACATTAGAAATCGTTACTGATGTAACTTGTGCTGGTGCTTATAGTTATGTTGTTGTCATGTTATTAAAATGGTCGTCAGAAGCTGTAGTGTTTTGTGGATAATGTTTCACTTCTTTTCCTCCAGACATTCAGTATGATGAAGATGATGATGAGATCACCCCTGATCTGTGGCAGGAAGCCTGCTGGATTGTTATCAGGTAGTGTGGCTGATGAACAACGTCCCATTTGTTCACCTGTGTTCCACCCTTGCCTCATGTTTCATGGTACAGAAGCAAGGATAGACAAACAGACGATTTTAATGTTTCTTCCTCAGAACTTTATCAATAAAAAATGAGCCGATTGCACAAATAGAGTGGAAATGTACAGAGCAGGAAAAGAATGCACCAGTATATCACTGTCTTATGAATTCTAGACCATCAGGTGAACATCTATTGGACAAATGCTTGCTGTCAGTTGATGTTCACCATACTTTTTTCCCCCTACCAGTTCATACTTTGATGAGAAGGGCCTGGTGCGCCAGCAGCTGGACTCATTCGATGAGTTCATTCAGATGTCTGTTCAGAGGATCGTGGAGGATGCTCCACCTATAGACCTGCAGGCTGAGGCTCAGCACACATCTGGAGAGGTGGAGGAACCGGTAAGCTTAGATGCTATTGCATACGTTCTGTGCCCTTTACGGAGCTTGATACTGTATGCAGAGTACAAAGTTCACTCCATTTTAAAGGGCCCCAATCATGGAAAACCTAATTTGTCATTTTTAATATAGTATGTACATATTGTTTGATCCTGAAGAAAGACATAAAATGCAAAGGAAAAGTGGGAAATGGGCTCTTTAAATAATCCTTACAATGAAAACGTGCAGTTTAATAAGAATATGTCTTTGCAGCCTCGGTATCTGCTGAAGTTTGAGCAGATCTACTTGTCCAAGCCTACGCACTGGGAAAGAGATGGAGCTCCGTCGCCCATGATGCCCAATGAGGCCCGACTCCGGAACCTCACGTGAGTGCAAGCGTCATGCAGCATGTGAGAGTGTCTTTTTGTCACAGATTAAGATGTGGCATTATGAGTGGATTTGTTAATAGAGATGGGTTTTCAAAGCCTGATTAAGCAAATCAAGGATTAGGTCAGGTTGGAAAAAGACATTAACGTGGAAACTATTGCTTCTTTAGGTATTCTGCTCCTCTGTATGTCGACATCACTAAGACCATCATAAAGGAGGGAGAGGAGCAGCTTCAGACGCAACACCAGAAAACTTTCATCGGCAAGATTCCGATCATGCTTCGCTCTACGTACTGTCTGCTCAGTGGCCTGACAGACCGTGATCTTTGTGAGCTGAACGAGTGTCCTCTGGACCCAGGGGGCTATTTCATCATCAACGGCTCCGAGAAGGTCTGGGTTTGGCAGAGAAAAGTAGTATATTCTGACCTTAAATGTCCCATAAATGGCACATGGAGTGGACATGTGGATGTCTTGGAGTAACAACTCTTTCCTCGTGAACTGCTCATGTTGATCACTCAAGTGCATGTTCTTGCAGGTTCTTATTGCCCAGGAGAAGATGGCCACCAACACTGTGTATGTGTTTGCAAAGAAGGACTCCAAATATGCATACACAGCCGAGTGCAGGTCGTGTCTGGAGAATTCATCCAGGCCCACCAGTTCCATCTGGGTCAGCATGATGGCCAGAGGAGGACAGGTCAGATTTCTTTTTATGTGGAATTTTGATGATGGTAAAATCTTTAGAGACTATTTTGCCTCACAGCACCCTGCATATATTCCTCAATCATGAGCTGGTTGTTATGTCTTGGTCCATGTTCTACGATATGTACAGTTAATCTGTTCATAACCTTCATTAGTGCACTGAGACTGCAGTGCTTATTTCTGAACAGTGAGAGTGATGTTGATTGTGGGTTTTTCCCATCTGTTTGCTTCCAGGGAGTAAAGAAGAGTGCCATTGGTCAGAGAATCGTTTCCACTCTGCCATACATCAGACAGGAAGTGCCGATCATCATCGTGTTCCGAGCCCTGGGCTTCGTGTCTGACCGGGACATCTTGGAGCACATCATCTATGACTTCGATGACCC
Source organism: Hydrocynus forskahlii (assembly GCA_037974365.1). Taxonomy (NCBI): domain Eukaryota; kingdom Metazoa; phylum Chordata; class Actinopteri; order Characiformes; family Alestidae; genus Hydrocynus; species Hydrocynus forskahlii. The sequence continues at coordinate 3,782,864 of JBBPCX010000028.1, read as the reverse complement.
AGAAATGATGGAGATGGTAATTTCTCACATTTTATCAGCCTGAAACATTTATTCAAGTTACCAAATAGAGTATTATTATCTGGTGAACATTTACTGTTTGATCCAAGCATTTGTGGATTTAGCATCATCTAGAGTCTTTCTATGCTGCCTTTCATAGGTAAAACCATCTCTGGATGAGGCCTTTGTGATCCAGGAGCAGAATGTTGCTCTGAACTTCATCGGTTCCAGAGGAGCAAAGCCTGGTGTCACCAAGGAGAGGAGGATTAAATATGCTAAAGAGGTGCTGCAGAAGGAAGTTCTGCCCCATGTGGGAGTCTCTGACTTCTGTGAGACCAAGAAGGCCTACTTTTTAGGGTGAGTTCTTCAGTGAATCTAGATTGAACTACTTTTAATGTTTGATACATTGGTGTTTACTGACGTAATTGGATAGACAATACGGATAAGACAATATAGATATTTTAGCTATCTTTTGTTCCCATTTGTTTGTATCTACCAATATATGTCTGTATAATTGCGGTTCTTTATGCTGCTTTCTCTCTTTCTTTGTAGTTACATGGTACATCGGCTCCTGCTTGCAGCCCTGGGCAGAAGGGAGCTGGATGACAGAGATCACTATGGCAACAAAAGACTGGACCTGGCAGGGCCTCTGCTGGCCTTCCTGTTCAGAGGGTGAGAAGAGTGAATCTCTCACACAGGCTTTACTCAGTTTCTTCACATTTAAAAAGACATTAAGAAATTGAGATGTTGCGAATTATTTCATAAAATTAACTGAATTTGTGGTGCCACCCTCTGATGTTCTCCTTCAACTCTCCTGTCCTCTTGCAGAATGTTTAAGAACCTGCTGAAGGAGATAAGAATCTACGCACAGAAATTTATCGACAGGGGGAAGGATTTCAACCTAGAGCTGGCCATTAAAACCCGGATCATCTCGGACGGGCTGAAGTATTCTCTGGCCACGGGCAACTGGGGGGACGTCAAGAAGGCCCACCAGGCCAGAGCGGGGGTGTCTCAGGTACTTTGTGCTACAGTCTCATTATCAGAGTGAGATGTCCTCAGCTTTCTGTAGACCAGTGGTCACCAGCCTTGGTCCTGAAGGTCTGACTTCCTGCTGAGTTTGGCTCCAGCTCAATTCTTTAGAAAGGTAGAGTCAGTGTTGGGGACCACTGCTTTTACCACTTTATTCCTGACTCGTGTGACTTGCTAAGGTCTGTGGACTTGGTAAGGTTGGTCAGGGACTGTTTTTAAAAACATGCATGTTTTCTGTGTTGTATTTACTGTTTTTGTTTGTTTGTTTGTTTGTTTTTTTAAAAATCCTTCACAGGTGTTGAACAGGCTGACGTTTGCCTCCACTCTGTCGCACCTGCGGCGTGTAAACTCTCCCATTGGCCGAGACGGCAAGCTGGCCAAGCCTAGGCAGCTCCACAACACACTGTGGGGTATGGTGTGCCCCGCCGAGACCCCTGAGGTACCACTAATGTATTACCTCCCACCATAACCTCAAAGGAGACACATGCCCCAGTAGCTTGAATTCATGAAGAAGCTTTTGCCATCTATGAAGGGTCAGTGAACTTAAACACAAAACTGATTTTGTTTGCAGGGTCATGCTGTAGGCTTGGTGAAGAACCTGGCCTTGATGGCGTATATCTCTGTGGGGTCCCAGCCCTCCCCCATCTTGGAGTTCTTGGAGGAGTGGAGCATGGAGAACCTGGACGAGATCTCACCTGCTGCCATTGCAGAGTCAGTTTATACAGGGGCAGCACTTCTTTAATGGGAGGCAGTTATAGAGGCTCTAAAGGGCTTATGGTGTCATTCGTTTTAGGACTAGTACGTTTCAGATTTTGAAAGCCATAAATCTGGAATGACCTTTTAGTCTAGACCTAGGTTTAATATGGGTCTGGCAAACTGGCCTATAGTGTTTGAGTTATTTAATCTTTTTTTCCTCAACATGCATGTTAACTGGACTAACTTTACCTTATTCATTCTTTGTATCCATACTCTCTTGATGCCATGTAAGTGTGTTTGTGGGCAATGTGACTAAATATCTGTGCGGGTTTCATTGTGTTTGTCTAGTGCCACTAAGATCTTTGTGAATGGCTGCTGGGTGGGCATCCACAAAGACCCTGAACAGCTGATGAACACACTGAGGAAACTGAGGAGACAAATGGACATCATCGTGTCTGAGGTGAGAGTTTTCATTTGAGGTACTTTAGGTCAGGACTGTACTTGGATTCACTTCAAGGTACTGGCAGAGTACTTACAGAATGCATGCAAATTCTCAAACAGCAAAAGAGGACAAACACAGGAAGGCTACCAGACCCAAAACATGTGGTTTCACCAGTCTGTCTCTGTTAATACACACTGACAGTGAGCCAGAGGGTTCAGCTGTTCCTGTCAACATTTTTTTCAGTAGAATTAGTCCTATCCAAACTGTAAACAGTGTTTGATTTCTTAATGGATATGTCCTTTACTAGTACTGACCGCTCTGTTTCTGCTTAGGTGTCAATGATCCGGGACATCAGAGAGCGTGAGATCCGCATCTATACAGACGCAGGCCGGATCTGTCGGCCGCTGCTTATCGTGGAGAAACAGAAGCTTCTGCTGAAGAGACGACACATTGATCAGTTAAAAGAACGAGAGTACAACAACTACAGGTACTCAGCTGTGTTTATACATGTGTGTGTGTACATGCACAGATACGCATACATATCCTTATATATAAATACACACGCAAATATACACACACACATATATGTAGGTACACACACATCCGTTTGCTGATGTATTCTTTTGAGCTGCATTCACTGTTTTAATGTGGAAACTGTGTGTGTGTGTGTGTGTAGCTGGCAGGACCTGGTAGCAAGTGGGGTGGTGGAGTATATTGATACGCTGGAGGAAGAGACTGTGATGCTGGCCATGACCCCAGATGACCTCCAGGAGAAAGGTGTAGCCTACTGCTCCACCTACACTCATTGTGAGATTCATCCTTCCATGATCCTGGGAGTGTGTGCATCCATCATACCTTTCCCCGATCACAATCAGGTACACACACGCTCACTTTTTTTTGTCCAATGATACATTTATGCACTGGTGTGGAGACACAGTTCTGTTTTTTTCACCAGTTCAGTTCATTAGTTGCAAACAAGTCCTTATATGTCTGAGTGGAAGCAGAATTTGCATAAAGAAATCTGCATAATGCCTGGAAAACTGCATGCTCGGACACATGAGTGCCATTCTTTGCACAAGTGTGTGCATCAGCACCTGTTTTTTTTTATTTTATTTTTTTTAGTCCAGTTCACCCAGAAGATTTGTAACCATGCTGTTTTCTGTGCCCAGTCTCCCAGGAACACGTACCAGTCTGCTATGGGGAAGCAGGCTATGGGAGTCTACATCACTAACTTCCATGTTCGCATGGACACTCTGGCCCACGTGCTGTACTACCCTCAAAAACCTCTGGTCACCACTCGTTCCATGGAATACCTGCGCTTCCGAGAGCTGCCAGCAGGTGATACTCCAACCAAATCACTTCATGTCCTAATCAGAAAGTCCTGTTGCAAACACTCTTGGTCCTGGTGTTGGAAAGTGTGTGGGATTTCAATAGGAACACACATGACAAGTAACACCACAGTTACTTAGAAGAGGTGATTTATAAGATTTACAGTAAAAAAAAAGTGATTCACAGATTGTGTATCATTTAAGAAGTGTGCTTTATTACTGTTTTATGATTATTCTGTGATGAGGACAACATGAACTAAAACAGCCTTATTTCCTCATATTTTATCATCAGGTAACCAATATTTGGACATGCCTAAATAACTGCTGGGTGCCATCTATTTAAGCTATTTCTAAGTGGATCTGAAGGGGAAATCCACTGATGGTTTTTGCTCCTTCAATATTTCTTCATAGTTAAACTGGAATATGCATTCAGAGTGGGTTTGGTGTGAAACGGTTCATTGAGTGTGTATGTTGAATGTTCATGGTAAAATAGTAACAAATCTGAACCAAGTTTATTTTGTTTGGGTACTGTTTGCCCTGCATGTATCCCTCAATCGTGAATGGGTTTAATTTTAGGGCCAAAATCTTCTCAAAACTCTGGTTAAACAACATTTCAGGTGTCAGGCGGCGTAACCATAACCATTTCTTTGAGAACCTTTCTGTGAGGGAGCTTTTAGGGGTAGACGTCTGCTTCTGTTCATCACCATTTGTGAGCAATTGTGGCACTAGAACAGCTCATTTTACACCAAACCCACTCTGAAGTACACTTAACCATTTTAAACTGTTTATCCTAACAAATTAATTATGGGAAATGTGAAAAAAATGGTGAAATTCCCCTTTAAAGCACCTGTTGATACTCTGGCAGTGCTGCTGAACTCAAGATGAGGTCAGCATAGTTTGACACCTTGAATTAGAAAGACTATTCAGGCTTGACATAACACAACTATTTGAATTTCTTCAGCATTTCACAGAATTATGGTCTGAAAGCTCTTCAGGGGAAGCTGCTCAAACCTTAAATTTTATTTTGTTTTTCTTCTGCAGGAATCAACTCTATTGTGGCCATTGCGTCGTACACTGGCTACAACCAGGAGGACTCGGTCATCATGAACCGCTCCGCTGTGGACCGTGGCTTCTTCAGGTATGCGTGGTCAGCTGGGTTGTGAAGGACACAACAGGCTGAACACAATTAGGCCAACTTACCCAGCTTTAGGCTTAACCTGGATCTAGGAAACTGACACTATTATGAAAACTCATGACGGTTAAATAACGGGTAAATACAAAATAAAATTGCAAACAGTAAATACAAAGTAAGATCTTCTGCTCATCCAGGTTGTGTGAACTGTTCTCAGGTCTGTGTTCTACCGCTCGTATAAGGAGCAGGAGTCAAAGAAAGGCTTTGACCAGGAGGAGATCTTTGAGAAACCCAAGCGTGAGGAGTGTCAAGGTGAGCTGGTTATTAAAATGAATAATTCCAAATGATTTGGTCTAGAACTGAGCTCTTGGACTTGGAGGAGCCTGGTGAAGTCTGGCAGAGCCAGCGGACTATGCTGTAATTACTGCAGTATATGGTCTTTATATCAAGAGAGACCTGTCAAAAAATCAGTTTAATCTATTTATTGCATTATTTTTGTTGAGTGGAGAAATAGCTGGAAGGTCTGTGTCCATCCATTAGCATTGCATAAGGGGATCTTCCACTCTTTTTTTTTATTTATTTATTTATTTATTTTTTTTCAACTGTATTTCCTCACTTGCTGTCAGGCATGCGGCACGCCATCTATGACAAGTTGGATGACGATGGGCTGATCGCCCCAGGCGTGCGCGTGTCCGGCGAGGACGTAATCATCGGCAAGACAGTCACCCTTCCTGAGAATGACGACGAGCTGGATAGCACGAACCGCCGCTACACCAAGAGGGACTGCAGCACCTTCCTCCGCACCAGCGAGACCGGCATCGTAGACCAAGTCATGGTCACCCTGAACCAGGAGGGCTACAAGTTCTGCAAGATCCGGGTATGTGGAGAAGGGTTGGGCTCTAATTGTTTATATATTTACACACACACACACACACACACATGTATATGTGTGTGTGCATATGAAGTATAGGTTTTGTACCAAATGTTGTTTTAGTAACGTGCAGAATTGTTGGCTGTGTGGCTAACTGCTGCAGATTCATCAGCCTGGGTGAAAGCACATGTCCGCGTAATGTTGCAGAATCGGGAACACCTTCGTGTTTTTGTTTTCTGCAGGTTCGCTCAGTCCGCATCCCTCAGATTGGGGACAAGTTTGCCAGTCGACATGGACAGAAGGGTACCTGTGGAATTCAGTACAGACAGGAGGTAAAGACACCCTAATCTTTAGCATCACTTGTATTGTGTTCTTTTTGTGTTTTTTTTCACATTTGTTATCAATTAGAAATGCTTTCAAATTATTTTTCACAGGCAATCTGATGTAAGATTGATGCGTATTATATTCAGATTTCTGTTTTGGAGATTCATGGCCTCTTGTAAGGGTGTCTCTGAACATTTCTGCGGTGGTTCTGTAATACCTGTAAAGGGCAGCTATATCGATGATAATCCCGGTTATTTATAAGGTAACTAATCATCGGCTACAACGGCATCCTGACAGGCCTGTTAGGTGCATGAGCTAGGTATCAGTAACAAATGTTGTCAAATTATTTGTCACAAGTATTATGTTCTGATTACTGTGTTGTGGAAACGGTAAGATCTAAGATTTATTTTTTTATACCTTTGTCATGAATTTTGCAGCTTGGAAAAATATTTATATATATTTTTATCCAATGATGTCTCCATAGCAGTAGAAAAGATGTTTTAAATGAGCCCTGCTACAAACCTCAAAATGTGAAACACTTAAATTTTAACTTTTAACTGTGTTTAAATTCCAGGAAGATTCTTGATGAGGTCACAGGCTATTTGGAAATCCGGTCTGTTTGGAAATCCGCGGCCACTTCTAAGGCCGTCGCTGATGATGTAGCTTTGTTTAGACTAGTTGAACGTATGCAGTTCTGCTTCCAGGATGTCCTTCATAAACAGAGACTGGTCCCTCCAGAAAAAGCTGGCCTGCCTGTCTGATCCTTTATAAACAGCTGTGATGATAAAACCTCCCTCCTGCGTTATTGGCCACACAGCGCCATGGAAATGGCGAGAATTAGCTGTCAAATGTTTTTGCTGCATTGTTTTTCTTGGAAGGCGTCTGTTTGTGGAGCGCCAAATACCGTGCAGCCTTCTGGAGCAGCTCCTGTCTGAACCTTCCTAAGTGTGTGCGTGTTTGTGTACATTGTGGATCTGTCTCTGCAGGACATGCCTTTCACATGTGAAGGAATCACCCCAGACATCATCATCAACCCTCACGCTATCCCCTCCAGAATGACAGTCGGCCACTTGATCGAGTGTCTGCAGGGGAAGGTATCCTCGATGCTTCTCTGGATTTGTTTACTCAATCACATATTCATACAAATTGTTCAAGAATAACTTGTAGTAACAGTGTGTGATGCAGAACCACTGAGAATATTTGAATCAAACGACTGTTGTGTGTTATGATGTCTAAGCGGAGATGTACAGTACTGTACAAAATTCCTGAACTCCCCCTCATTTCTTTATATTTTTAATGTGGTCTTGAACAATTCTCCAGGTTTCCTAAAGGAGACTCATTTTCAGTCCAGCCCACGAACCAGTTTCAGAGAAATGGTGCTGTAATACCTATAGGGGGCAATAGTGAGCACTATTTGTACATTTGATACGACCTCTAGGGGCAGCGATGAGTGATGGTGAATTTATTTGCGCTCGAGCTTTGTCTCATCAGATTACAGCACAAGAAGCAGGATAGCTGATTTAGCCACTCTACGATTGAACTTGTATAGCTTCTTATAGTGCGCAGAGACAATTCAGTTTAATTATTAATCGTAATTACTTATTAAGCAATTAATAGTCGACTAAAATTTCATTTGTGGATGTTTGAGTAGCAAAAAAGCCCGCTCTTCTTTTTGTGCGGTCATCTACAGGTGTCTGCAAACAAAGGGGAGATTGGTGATGCGACACCGTTTAACGATGCTGTGAACGTGCAGAAGGTCTCCAACCTGCTGTCAGAGTACGGGTACCACCTGAGAGGAAATGAGGTGAGGGCTCCACTTTTCTTAAGGCTCCCACAGCTGAGGGCCATGGATTGCAGATCTGCGGTAGAACTAAAATTAATAACTGTCCAGATGCGTTTTTTTCACAGTAATATACCGAACAAAACTAAACAGAATAAATACCAGCTGCTTTTTTAAATAAACAAAACTTGCTAATTTTTACTGCTCTCCTGTTTCTTTGCATTTGTTTTAATGTCAACTGTGCTGGCAGAAAGACACTCCACCACACGCTGAGAAAAATGGCTTTAAACAATTTGCATGGGCGCCTAAGACTTTAGCACCGTTTTTCAGAAGCATCATGCTGCTTTCTCTTGGGTCCTGCAGGTGTTGTACAACGGGTTCACGGGCCGCAAACTGACCTCTCAGATCTTCCTCGGGCCCACTTACTACCAGCGGCTGAAGCACATGGTGGACGACAAGATCCACTCTCGAGCACGTGGTCCCGTCCAGATCCTCAACAGGCAGCCCATGGAGGGCAGATCACGGTGAGACGTTATTGATTATACTGTAATCCAGAACCAGGCCAGTCTTTAAGAACTCTGAAGATCCCGACCTTCTATCTAGACCCTCAAATGCAAGTGTGGGACTGTATAAGTGGCTGCCCAGCCCACGCTGGAGCACTCAGGTGGTAACCCTGGTCCAGTGTAGGAGGAGACCTCTGCAAACCATACAGTAGTGTTACAGTGACATGCTTTGTTTGTGTGGCTTGCAGTGATGGTGGTCTGCGTTTCGGAGAGATGGAACGAGATTGTCAGATCGCTCATGGAGCAGCACAGTTCCTGAGGGAACGTCTGTTTGAGGCCTCCGACCCCTACCAGGTGCACGTGTGCAACCTGTGCGGCCTCATGGCCATCGCCAACACGCGCACACACACCTACGAGTGCAGAGGCTGCCGGAACAAGACACAGGTACGAGCCAAGGCTCATACTATATTAGCAGAAGTTGTCAAGGGACAGAGGAAATTAAATTCCAGAGTGTTTTCGAAAGGGTAAAGGGGGGCATTTATTCAGAGCGACTTACAGTCATTAGTGACAGGGACAGTCTTAGTCATTAGTGACAGGGACAGTCTTACAGACATTAGTTACAGGGACAGTCTTACAGTCATTAGTTACAGAGACAGTCTTACAGTCATTAGTTACAG
>JBBPCX010000028.1:3566108-3578029 GCA_037974365.1 Hydrocynus forskahlii | reverse complement strand
AGAGAGAGAGAGAGTGTGCACCTGCCTGTATGTGTGTGTGTGTGTGTGTGTGTGTGTGTGTGAGAGAGAGAGAGAGAGAGAGTGCACCTGCCTGTGTGTGTGTGTGTGTATGTCTTAAATTAAATGATACTGTGCAGGAACTTTTGAACAGTTTTTCTCTCATCATTCCTAAAGTTTTCTGGAGAGTGGAGAGTTTTGGACATGTTATCTAGGACCCAAATCAGGGAAATCAGTTGTTCACCCCTTTTTTTTTTTTTCCAAAAATGATGTTTCACGTCAATGGAACATGTTTCATGTTTATGGAGAGTATTCCATAAATGAATAGTTTTGTGATGTCACAAAAACCCACACACTGACATATACCCACCTGTTTATTCAGCAGTCTACAGCCACCCATTTATGCTCATGTTACAAAGAGCATTTTAACCTGGGCTACTTTTTAGACAAGGACAATCAGACCTCGTTTAAATCGTTTGCATCAATCAGTCTTAAATTACAAAAAAAAAAAAGATTCTAAAAGAGAAAAAGAAGGTGGGAAAGGTCAACTACAACAAAAAAAACATATTTTGGTACATAACACCCTCAACAATCACACCCTTAAGAAACACAAAATTAGAGTGAGCACAAATGGTCCTGCTTGTGTGGTTTCAGTGAGGCTTCAAGAGCAGCTAATGCATTTTTTTTGTATCTTTACAACATAATATTGCTTTAGAGTGGGGGTGTGAGGACTAAGAGCCCAAGGACTCTGAAGTGTGTGATTGTGTGTGTGTTTGTGTGTGTTGAGGGTTTGTTTTATAGTCATTGTCCAACATAGAAAGGCCTCTAAGAGTGTTAAGTATTTGGTTAACTCCTGGCAGTGCATGGCATCGGAGTGATGTGTGTTCTGCCTATAAAGCAGCTTTGGTTGATTTTATTAGTCCAAGAATATTAGGCTACAATTATTCATAAAAGTGTGAAACCAGGCACTTATAACTGAATGGTCTGATTTTAAGTTGTTGTTTTTTTATGCTGTGATAGGGCCTTCTTCACATTAAAGGGCCCATATCATGTAAAACTGTAACTCTTTTTGATGTAGAATGTAAATGTCCTGCACTGCCCGAATCTTGATTTACTGTATTTTTTTTTTCGAATTTATTCTTTTTGTGATGTCAAAAAACTGACACCTTCACAAATGCGACTGATTTGCCTATTCATCCTACAGCCTCATTCTTTCATGCTATAAGGAGTCGTTTAGCCCAGCCCTGATACTTGAAAGAGGCACAGGGCAGCCAATCGGAGCAGAGGTCGTCTGCATATACGGGTCTTAAAGGTACAGTACAGTACAGCCTGTTCAATTCTAAGGGATATGGGTTGGAATACGGTCACGCGAAAAAAATGAATGATGTTTTCGGTACATGAAGCCACCCTAACGTGAACCTCAGGTGGGAAGAAAATGGGCCTTTTAATGAAGCAACTCCACTGAGACTGAGAGAATCTGTCCTACCATTAATGTAAAACTCAGCTCAGCAAATCATCTTTTCACAGTGTGGCAGGTACTCATTTGTTCGGAGAACATATGTAACCGGGGTGCCTCAGGGGTCCTTTAAGACTGCACCCCCCTGGGCTGCCCTGCTCCACATGTTCCTTTCCCAGCGATGCTGCTGGGACGCTCTGAGCCCCCGCTACCTGAGACTGTAATCTTCCTGTTTGTGAGAGCAGGTGGCCTGGGAGATTCTGGAGATCCCATCTGCCTCCACGACCTGCACTGTGACTAGCCCAGCACCTTCCACACAAAGGGCTCAACCCAACACAACCCTACACCACTGTTTTCTACATAAAGGCGATCTCTAACCCTGCTTCTGGAGATCTCTGCTCTTGAGCAGCCTTGTTAGAACCTCAGAGTGCCATGCCTGCTCCACTCTCCAATCAGATGTCCTTGCTTGACGCGTTAGTTTGGGTAAAGGCTGCAGGTTGGAGCTCTGTGGGACTGCAGATTTCTGGAGGAGGTCAGACGACCACTTCTACATCTCAGTTAGTCCAAAGTCTTCCGTGATGTCTGCATCTCTCCCAGCCAAATTCCTTCCACACAAGTCATCCCAACACCACCTCTGCACGTCACAACATGACCTAGCTCAAATGACGTCCGCACGTAGGGTTCAGCACAACACTGCTACACTTCATCCAGCCCATCACCTTCCACTAATCCAGCACAATGTCTTAACTTCCACACTGGCGTAACCCAACTGCACTGCTGTGACAACACTGTTATGTTTCACCAAGCTCAACATTTTCCACCTAAATGGTCCAGCCCAACCCTGCTGCAACATCTCAAGAACCCGGTGCTGAATGCGTCCCTCTGAGACTATAGTGCCCCACCCTTGGTTTAGCCCAACACTATTTCTACCACCTTCTGCCTCAGATGGCTTGAGTCAACAATAGTTCTACATCTCACCAATGAGACCTAACCCACTAGTTCTGCCCTCGTTCAACTGGCTCTGCACCTCCCTCACGTTTCATCCAGCCCAACATCTTCCACAAGAAGGGCCTAATCCAACAGTGTTGCTTTCACACAAACGGCTGTACTGCCATGTCTCACCAAACCCATTATCATCCACGCTAATGGCGCAATTCAGCAACACCGCTATATCTCACCAAGCCCAACACTTTCTACCCAAATGGTCCAGCCCAACACTACCGCAAGATCTCACCAAACCCAGTTCTGAAAATGCAGCCTTCCAAGGCAGTAGGTTCCCACCCCAGTTTAGCCCAACACCCAGCAATGCTTCTGCATCTCACCGACGGGGCCTAACCCATTCATCGGGCCCTGCGCCTCCCTCACAAAGGCCCTGTATTAACACCTCAGCTGTCTCTTGCCTTTGAGGCACCGGGCATGCCTGGACCTGCCGTGTGGGCCCAGGAGAACCGCACCCCGAAGCTCCCACATCTCCCAGCTGTGGTGTTTATTAACGGCACTGGAGCGTGTCCTGATACACCGCAGTCATCCAGGCTTTTAAAGGGCTACTGTAAACGTGATGATTAAGTGTTCCACACAGACAGATCTCGGAATTCATAATAACCTTATAATCTTATAATTAAGTCTTAGGGCTAAAACGCTAGATGCCAGATGTCAAAATGAGCCAGTTAGGATTATTATTAATATTATTATTTGTTATTATTATTATTGTTGTTATTGTTATTATTACTATTCCCTGCAGCAGAGGCAGTAATTTATTCCTGATTAGGAGTGCTGCTTCAGAGCGGCTCGGATCCATGCTGCCAGACTGAGGGCTTGTAATGTGTGGATCAATGTGACCGTGGAGGAAAGCGGGATCAATGACGGCTGAGTTATTGCAGTGTTTGGCTACTGATTTTTTTTTCGAGAGATGTTTTCCCAGGAAAGTCGATACCCTCTGGCTCGTCTCACTCTTTTCTGCCTGCTTCCCCCCCTGCAGCATGCACCTAGGGGGGAGAACCTCCAGAGACAGGGAGGGAGGGCACTGGAGGTTTGGAGTGGAGATAGATGAGTGGGTTTGGGGGAGTTAAAAAAGAAAAAGAGACAGATGGAAGGAGAGAAAGGTGGGAGACAGGAAAAGAGTGAAAGAGAATGAGAGAGACAGAGATGGGGGGGCTGTAATGATATGTACAGGGCAAATGAGGTGGTAGCGTTCACATTAGACATTGTGTATCGACAGGTTCAAATCTTTTTTCAGTTTAATTTGATCAAATTTACTCCCTGTTTCCCCACCTGGCAGCAAGGTCTCCGTCTATCATACAGGGCTGCTAAGAGGATATAATCTATATGGCTGGCAAAGGAACATTTCGGAAGCTTCGTACAATCTATCATTCTGTTATTTGATTTGTTGCAAATGCCCCCTTCAACACACGCCACTGCCTTTTGTATCGTCCAGTCAAATGGCTCTCCTTTGAAATTCTGTAGTCAAATTGCCCTCCTGTACAGAGCTGGTTTGGAAACAGCGTTATCGTCTCTGCAGGACATTTATATTAGGCGGTGCAGGACCAGAGACACCAGGATCATCAGAGATTTGACTCAACCAGTAACGGAAAAAAAACAGTACCTAAAAAACTGAAGTGTCTGTCTGACTTTTTCCGGCACGGATTAAGCCCTGCTCTCAGATAAAGTAGTCCTGATCTCTCTCTCTCTGATGTGGCAGCCCCATATCTGATCATGCTGCAGTCTGATCTCTCCAGTTATTCTGTAATAAGGGCCACTCGCTGATCCCTCCGCTTTCCCGCTAGCATAGCAAAGCTCGTGTCTGAGCTCTCCATATTCTCACAGTCAGTAATGGAGGTGTAATCTTCCGGATGAGCACGCGGACCGTCTTTGATGCCTTTCTGGAGCCCATTAACGTTAGCGAATGACAGATAAAAGGAGGCCGATAAGGAAACAATTTGAATCAGTGCAGAAACGCCAATATCATTTGCCAACGTGTTGCTCTCTCTCTCTTTCTGTCTCTCTCTCTCTCTCTGTCTCTCTCTCGGTGTGACTCAAAACCCTTAATTTTCTAATGACCTAAATGTGTGTCTTCCAAAACATGTCAAGCTGGCTTGTGTTCATTTGGAAGCAGTTGGCTGAAAATGAGGCTGAGTGCAGAGCACTGAGGGTTGAGGGGAAATTCCCTGGTGAGAAAGACATCACTGAGTTTTGGATGCTCTCTCTGTCTCTCTCTCTCTCTCTCTCTCTCTCTCTCTCTCTCTCTCTCTCTCTCTCTCTCTTTCCTGATTTGGTCTGTCTGCTTCAATATGTAAAAGCCTGCTGCGTTCAGGAAAACCGCACGTTTTCAGGAACCACAATGAATATTCGGCAACATATTCTGATGCTCACGCGTTACCTGAAAAATTAATGGAAACTCACAGTGCCCAAAGACATCCTGTTCTCGGGAAAAATACAGGGCTGGACAGGGGATCTGAATCTTTGAAAAAGCTTCCCTCTCACATGACACATTTACATGTTTAAGAACAATGAGCTCTCCAAACACAGAGCACACTGAACTGTATTCAGTAGAGCTGGACTCGTTTTTGAATGCGAACAGTACTGCAGTGCTACTCTTACTTCATGGCTACGTTTTAGTTAACCATGTGGTTAAATTCTTGAAATGCCCAACAGAGGTTTATCCAATCAGAATGTTTCTCTCTGTTGTGTCTAGCTTAGAAAGTTCTCCCACTGGTTAGTCCTTCAGAAGCAGGACTAAAGTCCGAACGTGTCAGATGTTTTGGTTTCCAAGCATTGTCTCGAAAGACACACTCTCAGCCTCTTGAGGGTCTAGATACGTCATGATCAAACAGTGGGAATGCGTCAGGTACTCTAACCAGTGGGTTTGTGTGTCAGGTGAGGAGCAGTAGACGCTTTATGCCGGGGCTCTTTACTGAAGTAGTCACTGTAGAAATGCTGCCTACAAGGTAAAATATGGCCAAATTTAATTATCAAATTATGCCCTTAGCTCTAACATAGTATCAAAATCCCATAGAGAAGTGTTTCCTCTTCCTCCACATTTAACGCCCAAATTTTAAGGCTAACCAAACTATGAGGCTAAGATCACTAACAAACAACAGAAGTCAATAGTCACCCAAGTAGTTTACATAAAAATATATCAAAGCTTCATTCAAACCACATCCAGCTCTTATTAAGGAGCAGACTTGTGGATGTGGTTTAGGACTCAGTAGGACGTGGTGGCGGCCTAGTGGGTAGGATACTTGCCTCTAGGCCAAGAGGTCATGGGTTCAAATCCTACATTCAGCACACCACCACTGGGTTCCTGAGCAAGACCCTTAACCCCAAGCTGCTCCTGGGAGACTGCCCCCTGTAGTTAGGGAATGGAAGTTGCTTTGGATAAAAGCATCTGATAAATGCTGTAAATGTAATGTGTAAATACTAAATGAGCACCGCAGGTGCCTTTTCATACAACAGGTTCTGTTTTCACAAACTACATTAGGACCAGGAGCGCTGATCAAGAATCAGTTTTTGTGGCAAAAACCATCGCTGATATATACTAACTTAATCCAAGATCTCAGCCTTGGTGTCGTCTGAAACAAATAGCAGTATCCCTGAAGTTTAGTTCATTAGAGCCCACAGCAGGTCATGCTGTGCCCTGAACCATGCCTACAAGTCCGCTCCATCTTAATGAAGAGCCAGATGTGGAATTGACAGATCTAGAGACGTTTTCTCACCACCGTTCCTGCAGCTCCATTTCCAAACAAAAGATCAGCCAAATCTTGGGAATGTTAGAGAGTTGTAGTAGAACTCCTTTTGCGGGACAGGAGGTGGAGTTTTCACAAACAGGGATTGAAAAAGATGAAATATTTGCACACATACAGAGATTGTACTCTATAGGACCTTGATAAGTCATCACTTGTCACCCTGTCACATGTTTAGTTCGGACGTCACATTAAGATCAGCGCCTGCAACAAAAGAGGTGCACTGTTCCACGGGCGCTTTCTCATTCACTCCCTTACCATCGTCTTCCTCCACGACTGCTTTTGAAGTAAGATCTATTCATGACGTTCATTTCATGGAGGAAAGAAAAAGCATAAATGTGCTGCTGTGCTGTCAGTCAAATCGCGCGCTCGTCTGTCTGAGCGGACATTAGCATTGCAAAGGAATGGGTCCGAGGTAAGACGGGCCCGGCCGGCCCATTGTGTCGTCCTTCCGCGCTGCTCGAACGCGCCACGCCTGCCAATGAAGCAGTGTTGAACAAAGGCAGGGCCAAATGCACGGGGAGATAAACCTCATGTTTAACAGAAAGCCTTAACACTGGCCCTCCTTTTATGGCCAACGGCGTGACATTTTCTTATCGCTCTAAACAGTCTTCCATCTGACCTTTCCGCTACTTTGAATGGCATCTTGGATTATGCCGATGAATAATCGTCCACTGAAAAGCATCGATTGTACGATGCGATACTCCAGTGTGGACCTACAGACGCCGGAGGACCCAATGGCTGAAAGTGACGGAGGGACAAAAACTCCAACTTGGGGAAACATCGTGCTGAAAAGGCTTGATATGATCACAGGGATGCACAGATGTGATGTCCACAGGACCCCTTATGCGGCGGTCATTTGTGACCTAGCTAAAGTGGAACATTGTTCAGAACAGTAAACAGACGTCGTTGGACCGAAATGCTCAACGCAGTGAACGTACCCCGTACTTATGTCTCTGAATGGGCCACTGCTGAGACATTTGGCTAATTTGGCCCTCCAATTGCCAGAGTGATAAAAACAATTAATATTTCAAAGCTTTAAATTACATTTTCATTCAGACATTTATGTAGCAAGCTACTCCAACTATTATATATGCAGATGCATCTTCATCGCTCGGATTGGCTAGATAGCTATTTAGCAAGCTGCAGGCTGTGCGGCTAGCAATACAGCTAGGATCTCATTTGAAACCAAAAGCTAGAATAAGCAAAATGTCTCTGGATTCTCAACATCTGCCCTTCAAAGTACAGTCAGCTGGAAGCTAGGCTAATGCTAAGAGGTCAGTCCCACTTCTCCCTTGTCCTGTGAGCCGCCACTCGTTTGATGTAGTTGCTTCGAAGTCGGCAAGCTAGAAGCAGTACTGAGTCACAGGAATTGCAAGTTTCCTCCCTTTCCACTGTGTGTGGATTGGTAATGATGGCTTGGAGAATCCTACGGCTGCTAAATATGGGTGTTCAAGATAAAAGCTAAACCGCTGCGTCTACAGAGCAGCGAGGAAGGAGCAAAACCAGTCAAACAGCTGTCAAAACACAGCAAGTGTGTAACGGGATAAGTTCCCGGCGTGTACCTGTGTAGACGAAGCGGCCCGGTGCTCCTTTGCAGAACTGTTTGGACTTGTAGGAGAGGGTGACCTCCACAACCCCGGGGATGTGTCTGGGGGGCGTCTGCACCCGGATGGCATGGGGCGTGATGAGCTAAAAAACATCAGAGAACACGTTCGCCACATCCCACTCGATACACATATCGATCACACACACACCACGCACCCTCGGGACTCTACTCTGACCCCTCACCCCAAGAAATCAGCAGTGCTGCTCTAACTGTCGGATTAATGGTCAAATAACGTACTTTGTACAGTAACAAGCACATGTCCAACTTCAAAATCATTGACAATTTGCTACATTTAACATTGTGGGACATAATATTAATTTAAAAAAATGAAAAAATGAGGTCTGTTATGAGGTTATAGCACACATATATTTTGTGTTCCATTTTTTCCCACATGTTGAACAAAAACATGAATAAATAAATAGAAATTGGGATACAATTCGTAGAAAATAGCCATAAATAGGTGTGTTATCTGTAGAACTTCCTTTCACTTGGGCCAGAGATGTTCAAATGAATGAATGAACTTGTTTTTGACTTTGGAGAGGTGTTGCTACATTATTAACCTCCTTAAATAACTTCTTATTTTGATGGTGTACTTTAGCCATTACAGCTTTCTGGTGAAACTGATTATGAAAGGCATTTTATCAGTAGTTTATTTTGGGTTGGTTTCAATAATGTACATAGATGATAATGCATAATAGAGTTTAGATTCTCTGCCCGAACCCGAACACGGGCCGAGCCGTGATCAAGCGCTCGGAGTGTCAGTTTACGAACGCACCCACAGCTGAGAGCGTGTGTTATAACGGCCCACGTATTAAAAACTGTCGGGTTTAATCGGGCTCGGGCCGATAATTACAGTTACTGCGTCGGGCCGGGCCGGGCCGGGCTCGGACTCAAGCTGCACGGGCTCGGGTAGGGTCGGGTTTCAGTTTTTGGGCCCGATCTAAACTCTAATGCATAATATATTGATGGTACTGTATGAAGACCCCACCTCGCTCCACACGAGCATGGTGCCAAAGACCACCTGAAGCCCATCAAAGAAGTTGTCTCCGATGATGATGACGGTGGCCCCCCCAGTCGTCCAGCCCTCACTGGGGCTTATGGCCTTAATGCAGGGAGTAGCTGCTTCGAGGAAAAACACACACACACACACACACACACACACACACAAACTTCAGAACTGGATGTGGAGTTGGTCTTCCAGGCCAGGAATCAATAACACTTACTGCAGATTGAGACGGACAGCATTTCAAGAGCATCCCCAAGATTTCAACATACATTCAAACCATCATACAGTTCAGTGCTCTTATAGTTTTGACCATTTTGTACATTTTCATATTTCAAATCAGTACAACAAAGCACAACAAAGCACTTGACCAAATCCCTTCCCTTTTTATTTCATTACAATCCTTTGATGTTACTTCATTTACCAGCATTCACCCTTCAGCACTGCAGACTAAGTGGGACCGATTTGTAATAACTCTGATGATTGTAAAAGCTCATTTTGGATTCTGCATGTCAGGCGGCTCAATAAAGCCATTAGGAAGTTGTTGAGGGATTTATTTATTTTTTTTGGAGTTTATGGTAAAGTCGTCTTTGGCCAGGCGTCGCGGAGACAGGCAGGCTGACTGAGTGACTGACTGGCTCGGCCTTGTCTCCACCGGCTGTGCGGAAGAATTGATTGTGTGGGCGTGGGTGAAGGACGTATTACCGTCTGGAGTAACTAGCAGGTTTCCCTGAAATAACACCACACATGGGCTGGAACATCTGAGCCCACTGCACACACACTCGACATACCCTGGCCCTCTCAGGCTTGCATTATTGTGATTAAGAAGAAAAACTGATAAGAACCGACATCCAACTGGCCGCAAACGCATTTAGCAGTAAAATGTTGGACAAGCTGACCTCGTTCAACCTAATGAGTAAATAAGTTTGTTAAGAATAGCTGTAAGTGGATTTCCAGTGCGTCTTCTTCTCACAAGCCCTCCTAGTGGCCGTCCCACCATCAGAACAGTGACGTGCATTTTTTCATAGAAAGAAACTCAATATCCGATTGTACCTGTGGCTCCACCCACAACACCAACCTACTGACTTAATGGCTCCACCTCCTACACTTACTGATGCACCTCATGGTCAACTTTATCTAAGTTTCCAATATTTCTAATATATTTAACCTTCTTTTTGTTTGTGGTCATATTGTGAACTAGCATTCTTAGTTTATCTCATTTTACTTCTGTTGAAATTGGAGGGAATTTACTGTAAATTATACGGTAAACTGTTAAGAATTACATAATTTGAGAATGCATAACAAAACATAATAGTAATTGTGTAAGTAGAAAATGTGTTACTGTAATATTAGGAAACAGACCGTTACTGTAAAAATCAGGCTGTAATTTACTGTAAATTTACATAATGGTCATTAGAATTTTACAGATTGTTTACAGCACATCAGCACCTAAATCTTTAGGATTTGTTCATTGTTAGTGGAGAGTTTTGGCCCACTGCACTCTGGGAATTTAAATTTTGGACTCTGGAAAGCATAACTGGTTTGTCTTTGTTGATCGTGGAACATCTGCTGCAGCAGAATTCTCCCACCAAAAGTCAGAATGGGTTGGAGCCCGGTGGGCGTGTCTGAACGCTCACGTTTGTCGAGTTTTGTCAAAGTAAACTTCACTGCAAGCGGGGGAATTCTGGCATGTGGATGAAATGAATTAGAGAACGCAGAGATGAACACCTCTGTTGTCTTTGGCTCACCTGTCAGGGACTTTAAAGAAGACGGGAGCAGATGTTTACGTTGTGCCATTGCTCTGCAGAAACAGCGCTGTGTGCGTGTGAGACGAAAGCTAGCTGTGCGCCGCCATTAGCAGGTTCCTCTTTGTGCACTACACCTGAGGGACATGCTACAGAGCCTTATCTGTGCTGGAACAATAGCACCACTTCTCCTCAAGCTGGGAACGGGGCCATATCGTTGGGACTCACAGCGTAGGTGATTCCACAGGGCCATACAGTGTAGAGGTTAAATCACAAGCTCATCAAAGACTTGATAATGAGCTGACATGTTTGAATCCAGTGTGAACCACTAAACTGCAAAGTTATGGATTGCTGCTTTTGTCTTGGTGCCTGGTGCATTACTTGCTCTATTGATTTGTCTACAAATCCATTTTCAGCCACTATATTTGGACATTTACTACGTATAAATATATCATTTTTGAATCTTTTGCATCTTGAGCGTCTTCCTGAGGCTTTTATAAATGGACTAATCCTAGACAGTGGATGATTCTGGACTGACTACGACCTAGTTAAGGCAATAACTGGTCAGTTATGGCTGTAGTCAAGGTATTGTGGGCCAAACTGCCCACAGTTAAGGTTTGTCATGCCACATACAACCTGTGATGTGAAATCACATTTTGGGCCAAAACAGGGGTGTGGCTGTGTTCAAACAAAATTCATCATCATCACGTGGACTTTGTGAAAGTAAGTGTGGATTAGAACTGGGTCTTCACTTGTGTGCTATTCATCTCTGGCTGTTGCTTATTGTTAGAGGAGCTACAGTTTTCGTGGCCTGCAGGACAAAGACTCTTCAAAGATCTGATCAGCTTAAGGGGCTCAAGGTCAGAGGGGAGAACAGTTTGATGACTGTCAAGGTTACACCTGAGGGTCAAAGGTGTCCTCGACTTGGTCCAGGGTCAGGAGACTTAGTCAAACAACTAATTAACAGAGATGGACCTGAAGTACTCTGTGAAGAACATGTTTTTGTACCATCACTTCTCCTGGCTCAGTGCCCTACCTTCCTCCTGGGGTCTGCAGACGCCCGTCAGCAGTTTTGCCACACATGAAGTTACAGATCTCTCCCAACATTTACATTTACACTTACTCCTAGGGATGGTAGAGGCCTAGTGGGTAAAACACCTGCCCGTAAACCTGGCGACCACAAAGTCAGGTTCAAACATCTCACTTTCTACCACGGTGTCTTTAAGCAAGACACTTAACCCTCAGTGTCTCCAGGGGGACTGTCCCTGTAACTAATGACTGTAAGACTGTCTCTTTAACTAACGACTGTAAGACTGTCCCTGTAACTAATGACTGTAAGACTGTCTCTGTAACTAATGACTGTAAGACTGTC
>JBBPCX010000028.1:3533277-3543399 GCA_037974365.1 Hydrocynus forskahlii | reverse complement strand
TCTCTCTCTCTCTCTCTCTCTTTTTCTCTCTCTCTCTCTCTCTCTCTCTCTCTCTCTCTCTCTCTCTCTCTCTCTCCAGTCCGGTTTCACACTCATGCAGTCGGGCTGCTAAATGCCTCATCAACATGTTTAATCAAATTAGTAAGCAGCCAAAAATTGACGCTTTTCATTAATTATACAGGATAATTCTAATTGCAAATTCAAATGTATTCGCTCCGAACAGAAGGTGTTCAGTAATATTTCAGGGAATTTGCATATTAAATGGGGGTCGTTCTGCATTATGCATGGTAATGTATGCGCATTGTCTTTATTTTTAACTCGTGGGCCATATGCGCGGCTGCTTGCCGGAGCAGGTGAAAAAAGTCCGGGGTGTTTAATTTTGCTGAACAAACGCAACGAGGCGGCTTGTCAGGAGCTGCATGGTCCGTGTCAATCTTTGGTTTTTTTTTCTGCCTTCCTCTGGCTCCTCTGGCCCTTGCTTTGATTACTCCGAGAGCCGCGTGCGGCCCCCGCTAAACAAGCTCAGCAGCTCATGTGGGAAACGGGATGTCTCCGACGTTCTTCTCCTCCTGTGTCAGACTTTCTTTGTTGTCGCCTGGTTTCTAATCTAACGTGGGTGTTTCCAAGTCTGAGATGTTTCCAGTAAATTGGCCACTTAGTGGCAGTACAAGGTTGATGTTTCTTATGAAGTGGCCAGTGAGTGGAAGCACAAGACGTTTCTAATAAAGTGGCCATTTGTTAAAGACTGTAGTGCAGATCCTTCAGCACAGACAGAAGAGAACGCTGCTGGAACAGACGGGCCGTCTACAGTGAGCTACAAAGGCTCCTGCAGTCAGAAAAAAGCGGATCTCAGCAGTCAGTGAATTTGTACAGAGTTTACTGGGATTGCTTTAAAAACAGGTGCCATGACGGAGCGAGAGGGGCAGAAACTGGCACCTGCCTTCGCACCGGGCTGTTTCCTGACACCAGAGAGGAGTGGTTCTCTGAAAGGGAGATGAAAGGAGCGTTTTACGCTGCGGCCGCGGTGCAGAGGTGCCTGAAACACTGATCAGACTGGAGGAATTGAATTTCATTTATCCAGAATTACTCTCTGCTGTGTGAAGTCTTCCCAGAGAGGGGCTGGGTCTCTCTCTCTCTCTCTCTCTCTCTCTCTCTCTCTCTCTCTCTCTCTCTCTCTCTCTCTTCACTCCTTGATGAGCTGTTGAGGAATTTCAAAGATGTGTGTGTGTGTGTGTACGTGTGTTTTTTGATTTGTATCGAGAGGAGTGTTCATCAGGCTTCTCGTTTTACCCTCCTGTCGTTCTGAAGCGCCGCTCCTCCAGCCTGACACACTCGCTCCTGCGGCAGCGTGCTCGCGAGGTGCTAACACACGACAGGCGTGCGGAGGGGGGGGGTGGCCAGGCCTTTAATCTCAAAGATTAATTAAAGGCAGAGGCAGGGTTGTGTTTGCAGGTGATGGTGAGGTGTGTGTGTGTGTGTGTGTGTGTGTGTGTGTGAGTGAAAAGGTTGATGACAGGGCATCTTGCAGACGAAGGCGTTCTCTTAACGAGCTGAGATCACAGCTATACAGGATGGCTTTTATTAAGTGGCACACACAGTTCACATATTCACACTAACACACACACTCACCTGCCTTAAACACACACTCACACACACACACACACACTGCTGACATCACCCCAAATCCAAACATTCCCACCCATTAATTAATGAAAAACAACCATTGGAAAAGGCCAGTCAACATCTCATTCGTCCCTTCTGGTCATGTGACAGCCACTTTAATGACCATCATCTGCTGTGCCTGGAGAGCGACGATGGAAAATTAAAGATCTTAATTAAAAGAGCTCAGGAAAACTGAGGAAAATAACAAAAATAGCTGGCTTTGATGCGCAGATGAAGGCCTATTGAGTTCTGGGAAGATTATATTCAAACTTGGCAAACAAAAGTGTTCAATTCTGGAAACAGTGCGCAGAAAATTGTCCAGTCAGGATTTCTACCCTGTGGTATCAAGGTAGACGCGGCCAAGCAAGCTCTCCCATTCTGTGAGGCCGCCAGGAACAGAAGCCCGTCTAACATAAATAAAGTAACGGGGGTCTTACAGTCGTGCATGAACACACCACAGCACGCAGTGTGAAGTGTGAAATTCTTTCTCTGCATTTAACCCATTCACCGAGTGAAGCAGGAGGCAGCCAGCCCGCGGGGCAGTGTGTGGGAGTGGTCTCTAGTTCAAGGCTACCTCAGTGGTGCCACTGGCAGTCCTGGGATTCAAACATTTGACCTTTTGTTCACATTCTGAGGAATCAGTCAATCACACTCAGATTTCCAGTGAGCGGAGCCAAATTTCCAAAACTCGCTCAGTCCAGTTTTTGTGATTTTTAGGTAACACTACTATTGGCATATTTTTACATTTCCTCTTTATATGCAACAGTATAACCGACCAAAACTCATTCAGTCCTGCATAATACACAGTACAAGATTAGGAGAACTTCCAAAACTCATTCAGTCCACTGAACTGAAAACTGTATCTTTACCAGTTCTGGTAGACAGAAGTATGTTTAGTTTTTATGCAGTTAGCGGTCATTGACTCTATGCTGTGTCATAAAGTAGGATATAAATATTAAACTTGTACATAATAAACTTTGAATATCGATTTACTTAAAAATTGTCCTCAAAATATTTTTTAAACAAATTTGCCCAAACTAAAATGTGCAGGAGTTGCACTTTAGAAACAGACATTGAAAAATGACAAGTAACTGTAAAATTTCAATAAAAAAAAAAATTCCCAGTAAGAATTGCTTTCCAATAGTTAAAATAAGTAAAACGTGATTTTCTGGGGAAAAAAAATGCTTTTGGACTGAGTGAAATTTGCTCTTCAGTTCTGAGAATTCCAGGAGGCATATGCTAACATATTCCCACAGTTTTCCAGGGGTGCTAACAGAAATTTGCAGTATAGTTGGTGTGTTTTTCCCTAGTACAATTATTAACTTCATTTTACTTCATTTTATTTTTTCACGTATTTCATGCCTGTTTTGATATTTATGGTCCGAACTGAAGGTCCAGCTCTAGCAGTCGTTGTTTGCACATGTTCTGTCCCTGTTCTGCGCGGAAACTCTGAGTGTAATTTAGGCTAACGATAGCACGTGACCCCCCTCGCCTCCCAGTGTCTTGTGTCGAATAGCCACATTTGACTGTTAGCATCCATAAACACCAGCCTCTGCCCAGTGAGTTCTGAAATCCTCTGTCTAGGCCCAGCCTGGGCCAGGGGGGCCTGTCCAAGGACACTGCCCTCCTGGAGCAGCCCCAGCACAGATGGGATGCTCGAGCTCAGACTGCTGGAGTCCGAAGTGCTGGACCCCAAACCGAGCACTGACCTACTGATGTGAGGCCAAAGCTAAGCTGGGCCCACTCCACGGGCCGGCATGGACAGTGTTAGCACTCCGCGCGGCACGGCTACAGTACCGTGCATACAGGACGTGCACTGCAGTCCAAGGAACACATGTTCACAAAGGACCATTAACCCTGCAGAGCAGAGGCTATTCCTGCCTTTCAGCTTCTCGCATTTATTTCACCGTGCCGATTGTGCGGACACGCATGCGGCCACTCGTCTGACAATGCGATCCGGTCATGCGGTCAAACCAGCCGTCAATCAACCGCGCACACACAGTTCTGCTCCATTACCTCGGTCTGTACTTCCAGCCTGGCCGGGAGGCGAGTGCGGCTTCTGCGGCCCGACCCCGTGATTTAACGGCTTCTCCCGACGTGTTTAATGGCCACTATTTCCTCTTGTAACATCATCTCTCTATTAGTGCGCAAACATGATCTCTTATTGCAGTCAATAAAACATGCCACTCTAATTATGATGCAGAAAGGTAGCGCCGCTCGCAATGACACATATATTTTCCTCGCTGAAATTCCTTTCGGAACGCTGCTCGACTGCAGAGCGTCCGCCGAGGCGCCGAAGGACGTCGGGATGATTCCTCACGTCTGATGGCGATGGCGTGAAATGCTCTCGCTAACGACTCTTCTCCCGGATTAAGATGCACAGGTTGTTCAGCACCACAACCACCCAGTGACGTCAAACTCTTCAGTAAACGAAAGCATACGTGTGCACGTTATATAAATATAATATAAATTATATGTGTAATGGGAGAAGAGTTTACCTGGATATTGATGTGCCTCGTCTGCTAAGTCCTAACCGGGTGCTTTACAGTAAGGTATATCTGGCTTTATATGAGTTACGCAGGTTTCTTTACAGTGGTGATGAATAGAACCAGACGTCTCTGACACAAATGCAGTCATTTTATATTCATTATCGATCCCCCAGTGAAGATCCGCGTGTCTCTGAGTGTTTACATGGAACGTTGAGGATGGAAAAATGGAGGCAAATCTGAACTAAGTCAGTTTTCTCTGGAAAATATTTTTCTTGTATCCCTACACCATGACTGGGTTTAATTTTAGAACCAAAAACTTCTCAAAACTCTGGAAAAACAACATCTCAGGCGTCAGACGGGGTATTCATAACTATTTTATGTAATAACTTTTTTTGTGAAGGAGCTTTTAGAAGCATCTGGTTCCGTTCACCACCACTGTGAACAATTCTGAACGATAGCTTCTCTTCAACAGAGCATTTCACCTTACAGCACTCGAAATGGCTTTGTTTCAGTCTTAACAGTTCTGAGACATATTTAATGGTGGTTTCAAATCTGCACACCAGGTATTACAGGACAGTATTGCTAAGAAATAGCTCATAAAAGCCAGAGGGACTTTAAAGTTTGCTCTTAGGTTGGTAGGGTGTGTTGAGTGCATAACATTTATGGCGTCTAAAGAACAGTATGTCCCATATTGCATGGTGCAGTAATATGAACAGTCCATACATTTTGTATGCAGGTCTATTAGGTGGTTTGTTGCCACTTTTTGTTTTGTTCTTGACCGATATCAGTACCTTTAGTATCTGTACTAATCCAACACTATCTTTTTCCCTTTCTTCAGCAACCAAGCTGTTGATAATGCATTTTTTTTGGGTATACGTTGCTCAACCTAACCTTAGCCTGCATTTTAATGCCTACATAGTGCACTAAGTAGCATGCCATTTGAGACACATGTCCTGACCGTGTCCGAGCACGCCTCTTTATGGCATGTTTCTCAAAGTTTAGTTAAGCATTTTCATGATCGTTATCGTTACCGATACCCAGTCCAGTGATTTTGGATCGTATCGGACCAATACCAATACTGAGTATCAGATCGGCATGCCCCGATGGTCTATTGTAACACTGCTACAACGGCAGTCCACACACACGGTCTGTTTATTAGCAAACTGTCTCAAAATTGTCTCAGAAACAAATATTGCTCTGCATTGTCCCACGATATGACTTTCAGCAAAGCTCAGCCTCCAGAAATATTTTGGCTTTGACCTCTGCTTGTTAAATCTGATCTCACATCTATTTGTCAACCTCGTTCACACAACAGGTTTTAATTACATCTCTGATTTCTCAAGATTGTATAACTCCAGAGATCTTAAAAGTTTGGCCCAAGCTTCCCGGGCCATTTCTTTTCTGTTTTTTTCTTTTGTTTGGTTTTTTTTTTTGTTTGTTTTTAGCACTGGGAGCAAGCACCATATGCTTTCTCAGGGTCAGTGTTGAAGAGGTCCGTGTCTGTCAGGCACTGAGAGGTTAAATATTGGAGTGTGGGTGTTGGAGGCCAGGCCATGGCTTCCTCTGTGCTCCAGGCCACTCCATTGAATCATGCAGCAGTTTTTTGGCTCGCAGCAGAGAAGGGTGTTGTCCGAAACCCCCACTGAAACTGCTCTTTCCCAAGGGAAACTACAACCACTTCCTCTCTCTCTCTCTCTCTCTCTCTCTCTCTCTCTCTCTCTCTCTCTCTCTGGCTATCTGGCCCGCACTCGGAAAATTTCTGAACCACCATTTACATAAGAGACATCTCGGGTTCTGCTCAGGAACGTGCAGGTCAGGGCTGGACTGAGGCATCGCATGGAAAGCCAGAGGCATCTGATCTCATAAGCAGCCTCTTATGAATTAAACACACACTCATTCACAACAGAACGGACCATTGACACACTTAGCTTTCATTGGACACCACTTTGAAAGGAACCTGCTTCCCTCAGAACAGGATACAGCTCGGGGCTGATAAAGCAGCCAGTAGGCGGAGAGAAAAAAACTTCATGGCGTAAGTGAGAGCTGATGTTCTGGGGGTGGGGATCAGTGGGGGTTATGGAAAGTCAAATGTTCCAGTAAATACACATCAGTCAGTTGCAGAAAAGAGCAGGCTTGCCAAGAATTGTGGTCTGATGGAGGGAAAGCATTGGAAACTGTTGGAGGGATGGGACTGGGGTCCGATGGAGGGATGGCATAGGGGTCTGGTGGAGGAATGGCATAAGCTCTAATATTCATAGGGATGGAGTTGGAGCCTGAAGAAGGAATGGACAGAGCTTTGATGAACGGATGGGATGGGAACAGGATGTAACACACGGATATATTTCAGGTCTGATGGAGGTGTGGGGTTGGAGCCTGATGGAGGGATGGCACAGGGGTCAGATGGAGGAATGGAACCAAGATTTGACAGAGAGTGGGCACAAGGGTCAGACGTAGGGATAGAATTGGGTCTGGTAGAATAATGGAATCAAGGTCTGATGATGGGATGACAGGGGTCTGATGGATGGGGTGGCATAGGGATCCGACCGAGGGATGGAGTCATGGTCTGATGGAGGGATAGAGTTTGTTTCTGATAAAGAGAGAGTATCAAGCTCTGACCAAAAGGTGGAAGGTGAAAGTTGGAGGGACCTGGTGTCTAATGAAGGACTATGGAATATGGCGTGTTTGGGAGAAATGGTGTGGTGGAAGGCAGTTGGAGTCTGATGGAGGACAACAGTCTGGGTTTGACTCACAGACGGAGCTGGAGGTCCGGTGCTGGGCCTGAGAAAGCTGCTTGCCGGGGACTCGGAGTGCATTAATTAGCAGCCAAGTGCCAAACTGCGAAATCACTAATAATACTTAAGCTTTCGCTCGGGGGCTGTCAACCACACACAAATCGATAAATCGATGCTGCCTGCACACACACACACACACACACACACACACACACACACGCTGTCTCTCATTCTCCCTCCCCGTACTGTATGACTAACCTTGTCCATCTCCACATTCAGCCTTGCTCGTCTCTGGAGGCCGACCTGGCTGGACGTTTCTAAAATCTGCCCGTGATTGGCTGATGAGAGACGGGAGCTTTTCGACCCCGACCCCTCCCCTGCACCCCCCACCCCCGGGTTTCCCCAGTGTGCACCCAGGGCTGGATTAGCTAATTAAGGGTGAGTGAGCCGGATCCGGAGCTGGTGTGGCGGGCTGTTTTGACAGGTGGGCTTAGCGCAGTGTGATTAGGGAAGAGTCCGTGTCGATCCCGCTAAGCCTGTGTAAGCCCCTGCACCGAGGCAGGAAGCCATGCCATGAATGCAGACCCCCAAAACACAGCTAAGAAACTAAGGTTTGGGGGTACCAGGCCAGCAAGAGGGTTAGGAAGAGGCGAAGAAGAGATTGGCACCTGGAAGAGCAAAAATTTCGCTCCATCCCGTATCGATCCCACCTGCTAGACCCCTCCGGGACAGCCAGGAGACTGACATCAACTGAGTTAAATAAACACCTCGCTTTTTTTTTTTTGGTCCAGAGAGTGAGATATCAGACCACTGTGGAGAAAATCGCTCGAGATGACAGGCAAACAATGCCGATTACCTGATTTGCAGTCAGAAACGTAAAAGTTATTCCATGCAATGGTTATGAGTGCGCTGCCTGGTGCCTTGTGCGTTATTTCACTAGAGTTTTGAGAAGATTCTGGTCCTGAAATTAAACCCATTCATGGTGGAGGGATACACGCAGGGAGTCGTGAGGCAAATAGCCTACAAGGAAGACTGATTTGGTTCAAATCTGTCACTATTTTACCATCATCAACAATATAAACAAAATCATGTGGCGCTTCTCTTGGGCCTGATAGTGAATTAAATGGCTACATTTGTTCCAAATGGAGACATCTGGTTCCATTCACCACCACTGTAAAGAAGTCCAAGGGTCTGTATACACCAAACCCACACTGGATGACTTTGTGACTGAATAATAAATGAGTGGAATTCCTCTTAACTGACCCCTGAAAGTAGGCTCTCTAGAAGAAACGTCCTCTAAAACCACCAGGTCCTTCTTCTGGTCAGTAACTTAAGCCACCTTTTGCAATTACACGTCCGTGTGCAACTTTCAGGTGTAGGAGCTCACTGCAAGTGTGATCACACAGAGAGGCAGAATCTGTATTCTCTTTCTTGGAGTGGTGTGTTAGTCTTTGCCATGTATTTGACCCCCAGTGTTTTTTTTTTTCTTGTTCTTCATAGAGCTGTCCCAGCAGCTGGATGAGCGTGTGTGTGTGTGTGTGTGCACGTATGTGTGGGTAAGTGTGAGTGTGTGTGTGTGTACGCGATGAGAGGTGGATTAGTATTATCTAAAACTCTCCAGGCTTGCTAAGTATCATCCTCCTTGCTTAAGTTAAGGTGCTGCACGGGCTGATTTGCATAAGTAATTAGCTAATGTGCTGTTCAATTTCTCCCCCATCTGCCTGGCCAGGCAGGCCCTCATTGCTCAAATTGACAGCCTGGTCTCTATCGCTAGCCACACTGCAACAAGGCTCGCACCAAATTAATTTGTCAACCTTCTCTAGTAATGGGACGTTCACCTTGAAAACTCAATTTACCTGAGTCTGTCTGAGAGAGAGAGAGAGAGAGAGAGAGAGAGAGAGAGAGAGCTAGAGAGAGCTAGAGAGAGAGAGAGAGAGAGAGAGAGAGAGAGAGAGAGAGAGAGCGGGGAGGAGAAAAAGCAGGAATTTGCTCAGAAACATTGCAATAACAACAAAAAAACTACGTAGAGCTCTCTACCAGCTTCTCCAAAAATGTGTTATGTGTGAAAAAATACAGGAAGCAACACACCCTCACATATATACTCCTGCACTCAAGAAGAAGTCCACTTTAGATCTCAATGTACCTATAAAAAGTCATCACATATGTCCAAAAATGCAATAAAAATGGATTAAAATCTGGCAACCTGTCCTGGGAGTTTCGCCCTGTGACCACTGGGATGAGTTCTGCACCCCCCAGTGACCCTGGTTAGGATAAGCAGTTCAGATAATGGATGAATGAATTAATGTATTCAAGCAGCAATCATTTTTTCATGGATCATGGCTGCAAAGAGACAGGGCTGGAAAAGGTCGTTAGGATTTTATTGCTTCTGGGCACTGTCCATCCGGGTCATGGTTCCTTCTTGTTCTGAGGTCACTTTAATGTGGCTCCATCTCACAAGCTTCATGTGTTCAGTTCAGGAACTTCAGAATTTGACATCCTTAGGTCCTAGTCCCAGTTTGGTTTAACTTCGGCTTCCTACTCCCTGCATATGAATGATCCAAATCTTGTAAAACATTTGGATTTAGCCACAAATTTGCCAGATTTATCTCACAAATAGTGCACTATAAGGGAGTAAAAGCCGGTTTAATAAATCACACACATTATATAAGGAGCTGGGAGCCACCTAGGGTCAAGAAGACTGTCCAATATCTCCTAAGTGGCCATGCATGTTTATAGCAGAGGGGATCCCACGGGGCCTTCTGGATCCTAAACATTTCAGGGAACTAAAAAAGGGAACTTCATTTTTTCACCAGTTTAAGCTCTGCAAATCCTGCAGGACTCTTCTTTAATTGTTATGTTTTGGTTTGGAAAAAAACAGGGTTAATTTCTCAAACAAAATAAAATGACCCAAGCAGAATGGTATCTAGAATGGTATCTGGGATCTAATGGTCTCTTCATTAGGTGGGCTGAAGTTCTGTCCTGCTGGATTAACATTAATAGGAAGTCCAGCCAACTTTGGGCAGCTGTACAGAAGCAGTCCCGACGCTTTGTATCATTACATCTGGTCCAGTGGTGCCATGTTACCGCTCATTTGCACACTTTTCATTTGAAGAGCTCTTACAAAGCATGTCTGCTTTCCGTCTACTGCTTGTTCTTTGTTGTCAGGTTGTATTCTCTCCTCTTCCCCCTCCTCATCCCTTCCTCTGCATGCGTATCCCTGCAGAGGGGCTCTGGGATGG
>JBBPCX010000028.1:3483605-3493044 GCA_037974365.1 Hydrocynus forskahlii | reverse complement strand
TCCGCACCACCGTTTACAGAGTAGGGTAGGGGGGGTAGATATACACACACACACACAGACACACACACACACACACACACACACACACACACACACACACACACGTAGACGATTTATCCAATTGTCACATTATCATTAGTTCCTTTCACCCGTCGGTTTACGGTGACGAGATGACACACACACCATAAAAAAATACACACACTAACCCAGACACTTTCGCGGCCCTTTAATAAGAGTGGACAGGAAGTCAGGAGGGTGGTTCATCCACTCTCAGCATTTGAGCTGCTGTTTCAATACACTATGAATTTTATGAATTAAAACGAATTCTGCTGCATGTAGACATAAAAAAAAATCCTTAACTCTTTACAGTACAGCAGCATTTATAAAGCTAGTATTAAACTACATAAACATATATATATATATAGGCTTCAGTGAAGTTGACTAAAACATTCTTTATAACAACTGATGCTTTCTCGAAAAAATCTTTTAAAAATATTGATGTAGTTTTATTTCAGTTGCTATAATAAAGCTTATAAGGGTGTCTTGCAGTGAAGTGTAGCGTTTCGGATAATTATTAAGAAAGCCAAAATGTAGAAATTCTAAATCAAAGGGAAAGTCCAGGAACGTTACTGCATTATTCCATGGTTGAGCCTTAAAACAAAATATTTCCAAAACTGTTTGACATCAGATGGTTAATTGTAGAGCAACTTGATTCGGTATTAATGGCGTAACGATGGAAAATCTGAAAGAAAAGTTTTCTTTGAGGACTAATTTGCCTCACGACACTCTGCATGTATCCCTCCACCAGGGTTATGTTTAAAGACCAAACATTTCTCAAAACTCTGGTAAAACAATGACTCAGGTGTCAGGCAGCGCAACCATAACAAC
The DNA here is from genome assembly GCA_037974365.1 of Hydrocynus forskahlii. Classification (NCBI taxonomy): domain Eukaryota; kingdom Metazoa; phylum Chordata; class Actinopteri; order Characiformes; family Alestidae; genus Hydrocynus; species Hydrocynus forskahlii. The sequence goes on along the minus strand of JBBPCX010000028.1, from coordinate 3,492,156 downwards.
TTAAAGAAATAACTTTCTGTAAGGGAGCTTTTAGAGGAAGATGTCTGGTTCCACCCGCCTCCACTGTGATTCTGACTCGAAGCGTTTCACACCAAACCCACTCTGAACCACATCTAAACCTCTTCTTTGTGTGGGACTTTTGAAAAGTCTCATATTTGGAAAGGCAGATAATAATTTTTGAAACTGTAGTGTTTCAGTCTGAACTGAATGTTATTATTGAATAAAATAACAGCAACTATTAATACGAGCAGAGACCCAAACACTGAAGGCTTGTCGTCTTTTATATGGACTTGTAGTTTTATTCATCCTTTTTCATAGACTAGAAAATCAGTAAAATGGCAAAATCCATAGAGACAAATGGATCTAATGCATCTTTAATTCCTAGAAACCCACAGCCAGAAAGTTAACATAGTACAAACCCACACACACACACACACACACACACACACACAAGTCAAACAGCTAACGGGCTCCGCAGCCCATCAGAAACAGCGCGCACTGCTTCTGTGTGTGTGTGTGTTTTGCGAGGCAGTGGCGAACGCTCCCAGCTAACATCTAATGTGTTTGTAATTGTGGCAGGATGGCGGAGCCGCCTGCACGCAGCCAGCCGGCCTCTGAAATTACAGCCTGGCCACTTCAAGCACTGAAGACTCACTAATTGAAAAAGTGACAGCGATCGGATCTGCTCCTTTTTCTCTCTTCCAGTCAAATCTAACAATATCCAGAATTTTCACGCTGTGTTTCTAATCCCCGGTGCTGATTTCTCCAGAACTAATCACCGTTTCCAACACAAGCGCTGTCAAGCGGAGTGAAACCTGACAAAACACAGATAAAACGAAAGGTTCCTTGGTGGTTCTTGGCTTTGACATACACTTCCCAGGCCTCAGCAGCGTGTGGAGGTTCTTCTGTCATGCGTATCTCTCAGAGCTATGAATCAAAAGCTTCTAAAGGAGTTCCTCTAAAGCATTGCTCCAGTAGATTCGCAAGTGTGGAGAACTTTTAGGTAAAAGAAACTGGTAAAACCTCCTTATGGCTCATTTATCACACACAAGTCTGAAAAAAAGGTTCTCCACAAATGTCTCTTGGAGCCATGCATCAAAATAACTCTGAAGGTGTTCTTCTAAGGTTGGAGAACCTTTTAAAAGTGAAATGCACCTTGACCCATGGTAAACACTGTTCGGAGCTGTGCGTCGGTTCTGGGAAATCACACTGGCCCGTTACTAAACGGGTTCTTCTGAATTAAAAAATGTTCTCCACACTCACACAATCTGTTGACAGGTTCTCAAAGTGAATTTCCTCAAGCTTGCAAGAAGACAAAAGCAAAACTTGTCTTAAAGGATTCGTACAGTTCTATGGAGACTTTTGACTTCAAAAAAGGTTCTTCACATTTCCACATCTGTTGGAACCCTGCGCTGAAAGGCTGTAAAAGTGGTTCTTCTAAAGAAGCCCTCCAAAGAACACTTTTGTACCCGAAGAACAAAGACTTGTGAGAACCTGAGCCGACTTGATCAGTCTGATAACTTCCTGCCGACTCTCCTATGGACCTGAGAAGCCTCGAACAAGTGCCAGCACAAGGCTGGCCAGGCGTGTGGTCCACAGTGTTGGTGTGTGTGTGTGCGTTTCTGTGCTCGGAACCAGGGTTTTTTCAAGGGTTCTCCAGTTCTAAATATCATAACAACTCAAAGAATAGTTTCCTGGATACGTTGTTCTTCTCTGAGATGGAGGAACTGTTGTCTATGGTTCTTTAAAGCAGTGATTCTTAACTCTGTCCACTGCGACCCCCTGACGCAGCCCAGATTTTTACTCCTACCCAGCACAGGGACAGAACAAAAATATAATCTGTCTGGAGATCCCTGAGAACCAGTCTGAGAATAATTGCTTAAAAGGACCTATATATCACCAGAATTGTTCCACTGCTGTTGCATGTCATTGAACCATTTGGTACTACATATAAATATATTTTCAGTAATTATAATAATAATAATAATAATAATAATAATAATAATAATAATAATGCACTGAAAGCAGGTCTTTCCTACCATTCTGCTGGTCCTGACTTTGGGAAGTGCTTTTTAAACATTTCTTTAATTTAATCTACTCAGCATACCAAAGATAAGACAGTTTGATCGGCATTAAATAATATATTTGCACCAATAAAGTGATTCAAAGCAAAATATTATATCTTATAGGGAACAAAAAAACTAGTAATTTTATAGGAAAAAAAGAGAATAATTAAAAGTAAGCTAACATAAAATTGTATTATATTTATGTTAACTCATTTCTATTGATCCGTACAATACGAAATTTTGATCATTCTGACTAGCAACCAATTATGCAGAATACTAAATAAGCATTAGAATGTTGCAGTACATTATTAAACGTTTAACAATTTCTTACAATATGAAACAAATTATTATTACATATGACTACATATGAATTACGTATATTATATGTTTAAAAATAACACCCGTTCTTTACATTTTGTGGAAATTTTGAAAGGAATGGACCAATAGAAATGATCTAAAATATTCTAAAAGCAAATATTGTTACATGTACACGTTTTCTCCTTCATTTTTAAAGGTTTTGGAGGTATGAGGTTTAGCTCCATCATCAAGGATACAAAATAAAACTCGAAAAAAATATTATGATATAAAAATTGTGGTATCTTATGTTATATAAATTATGTTTTTCTTGGACACTTGTTTTTCAAAAAGTGTAATAGGATAGAATGTATTGTTTGGGACAGGTGTATGATCTCATGACCTGACAAGGTATTAAAACAAATGTTCACATGTGTGTATTTGTTTGTGTGTGTGTGTGTGTGTGTGTGTGTGTGTGTGTGTAGGGCAGGTGCAGTTACACCAAACATCTATAAATGGAGATCTCGTAAAACACACACACACACACAGACTCACACACACACACACACACACACACACACACACACACACAGACTCACACACACACACACACACACACAAACTCACACACACACACACACACACACACACACACACACACACACACATACGCACACACACACAAACATACATATGCGCACACCTACAAAACCAAAGCTTTTCTCTCTCTCTCTCTCTCTCTCTCTCTCTCTCTCTCTCTCTCGTTTCCAAATATCATTAGTGGGCTACAGCTGAAGCCATTAGCCGGTCACCTGTATGTTTCTAATGGGGTCATTACAGAGGTGGCCTGGCCGGCCGCCTGCTAATCGCCTGCATGTTTTGAGGCAGCTGGAGAGAAACACTTGTTCCTCTGTGCTGCATTCCGCTGCTCCGTCTCGACTCAGTCCGGAGGCGCCGGCTGAGAGGGCCGGGCCGGGTCGGGCACCGGGCGAGTGTGTTTTGGTTTTCTGCTGTTTCCCTCATGCGCTGACCACTTCATTCCAATAAGTGCAGGGGTCACACTTCAGGGTCGCGGTCATTAATAAGTGATAAGTCTTTCACTTTCAAACTGAATAATACGAGCAGAGTTTGAGACCTGAGTTTTGGATTTGCTGACCACGACTCCTCGCCACTATTCCTGAGCAAGTCGCATGCGGTATATTTAGCCTGGCTCCAAGTCTGTGTTTAAAAAAAATGACAAGCTTCTTTTAAAGATAAATCCCTTCTGTTCGGCCCGAGAGAGTCAAGAGACGATGGGCAGCTCTGTGCGGAGTGGACCCAGATCCCCTCTCTCGCTATCTCTCTCTCACTCACTCTCTCTTTCTCTCTCTCTCTCTCTCTCTCTCTCACACACACACACACACACACACACACACACTGTGGCTCTCTCTCCCTCCGAAGCCCCAGGGTCTGGACTTCATTAGGTCCGAATGCCCCCTCGCTCCATGAACACAACAGAGGCGACATAATTCACTTTGCCAGGTTTTACAGTTTGGGGACGAGAGAGGGGGTCAAGTGAAATCTGTTCCCCAGCTGTATGGACCCCCCCCACTCACCCCCCGGCCTGAGAGAAGGAGGGGGGGTAGAAAAAGATATAGTGGAGAGAGAGAGAGAGAGAGAGGGAGAGAGGTGGAGAGAGAGACCATGTCTATATAGAGAAAGAGAGAGAGGGAAAAAGAGAGAGAACGAGAAAAAGAAAATATATAATCAGAGAACAAGAGAAAAAGCATCATGGGTGAAAAGATAAAGAGAGAGAGAGAGAGAGAGAGAGACAGAATGAGGAAAAGAAAATACACAGTCAGAGAATGAGGGAAAAAGACTGAAAAGTGAAAAGATAGATAGCGTGAGTGAGAAGAAGAGCGGAGGAGAAAAAGATGCAACGAAAGAGAGGCAGAGAGAGGAAGAGACAGAGTAAGACAGAGAGAAAAGTTAAAGATGTAGTGAGAAAAGGGATAGAGAAAGGGAGAGAGAAGGAGAGGAAGATAAAATGTAATGAAATAGAGAGGCAGAAAGAGAGGGAGAGAGAGAAAGAGGGAGAGAGAGAAAAGGAAACTATGTAAGGGAAGAGGGTTAGGGAGAAAAAGAGCTGGAGGGGTAAAGAAAGAGTGAGCAGAGGATATATATATTTATATATATATATATAGAGAGAGAGAGAGAGAGAGAGGGAGAGAGGGAGAGAAAGAGAACGAGACTTGAGTACTGCTATGTAAAATTCAATGCGTTCACTTCACTCTGTCTCTCTCCACCTTCTTCCTCTCCATCAACACTAATCCAATTTGCATCAGATTCCAGTGTAAACCATGCTCTCTCTCTCTCTCTATCTCTCACTCGATCCCTTTCTCTCTTTCTCACTCTCTTACACAAACACTCACACTTACACACACACACACACACATACACTCAGTGTGCATCTGAATGGATTATGCTTAATCTCCAGTCAAAAATACCCACACACACACACCACAACACCAAACTGGCACTGACCATCCCTGCCCTCACACAGATGAACAGCAGCAGTATCAAACGCACCCCCCGCCCCCCCCAACCCTCCCACGCAGCTCATCAGCACCTCCGAGGAGTGTGAACACACACCTACACCACACACACGTATGTCAGTTTTGACACCAGGGCACCTTTTCATTTGCTCGGAATCACTTGGAAGGCGTCCTAAAAGTCACATTATTCGCTTTGAATATTTTGCTCTTGTGTGAATGAGGCTTAAACCATCTGCACTGCTGCATTACAGATGTGCAGGCGTGAAATTACGAACAATGCGGCTCTAAAAAAGTATTTATTTGTCATCAAATAATTTCTTATGAGGGAAAAAACACCTCGTGCTGTGACCTGTGAAATACTTTGAGCTGTCTGGTCATTACCAAACTTAATAAACCACACCTGACTGAAAATATTGATTAATATTCATAATATGGGCCTGAAATTAGATTTTACTGTGAGGAATAAACAGCCTGAGTGAAGGACTTGATTTACATGAATATGACACTAGCAAATACTACTATTACATTATTATAACTATAATATAACTATATAATAAGTACATTATAACTGTATTATTGCATTAGGACTGTGTAACAACATTAATAGCAATAGTAATAATAATGATTTGTCTTGTTTTTGTGACAATGTTTCATAGCAATCTCATGCACTCAGATATCATAAATCAATTCATGAGTAAATGCATAAATAAATAAGTAACGCTGCTGACGTTTGAATGTTCATTTCTCTAATATATTTAGTGGATTAAAATTTCAAAGCAGAGCACTTTGTTATTATTGGACACCGTGTTTGTGATCGCAGTTAATTTAGAGTAATGAATAAACATTCATTCAATTCAGATTCTGCAAAAATAGCTCCATCAGTCTTAACTAATAATAATATATTAATTGATATCTAATAGTCCACACCTGTTTATTGTGACCAAGGGACGTGATAAGAGGGCCTCAGAAAAACTCAGAATCATTTTGTGTGGTTTAGAGTGTTCTCTGTGTGTAAATGTCTTTTATAAAGAATTTGAATTTTAAACAAAATTTTCATTTGAGCCACAAGCTTTTAAAGCACTGTCTGCAGACACACACACACACACACACATATCCACACTTCGCTAAATCATATAGAGCATGTTTGAACATGAACTGTAACGCAGTTACAGGTGACAAAGTTTAGTATCCGTTAATTCCACGGATCGTCCAAATTTCACTGAATATTTTTAGTGCCTTAATTTTTAACGTTAGTTCTGGGTCAAACACCAGTGCTCCCAGATAAACCCCACACCCACCATAGTGCAGTGCAATGCCTCTCAGGGCGAGTTTATATTGCTGAGCACTGACCTGGGAGTCTGTTCATCCGAGGAATAAATCAAATACAACAAATCAAAATTTAGAAAAAAAATATTTTTAAAAAATCTGTCGAATTTGCGGTTCACCGCACATTTCAGAAGATCCTCAGCGCCAGCCCACACTTTCACCGCAGTTTTTGCTCTTTTCACATTAATGCATCTGCGCTTGCGGCCGCCCCGCGTGGGGTAAAGAGTGGGGCAAAACAATAAAATCATAAATAAAGAAGAACTTTACGTTAGTTGCAAGGAAAGAAAGACGATCACTTTTATCCCGTTGTTTTGCGTCTTTTTTTCCCCTTTTTTATACATTTTAAATCTAAAAAGATTCTTCAAGAATTTTGCGCTTTTTACACGTTTAAAAATACAAGTAAAAAGAAACCTTTTTTAAATTTGAGCTCTTACTAACATAAACGTAAATTCATCAGTCCTATTAAAACAATGATTGATATATGTATTAATTATATAAACGTAGAATTATAGACACAATCACTCCCGCGCTAAGTTTTTTTTTCCAGAGATTTCAGACTCAGTTGTTAATTAACTATTCGCTAATTTAATGGAATGAAAAAGAAGACTCGTTTATTTATTTATTCATTTTGTTTTAGGATTGTTTGTTTATTTATTCGGCCCTTGTGGCGCTGGGTTTGCGCGCGCGGCGGGATGAGAGCGAGCCTGAGTTTCAGTTCAGAGAGAGAGAGAGAGAGAAAGAGAGAGAGAGAGAGAGAGAGAGAGAGAGAGAAAGGGAGAGAGAGAAAGAGAGAGAGAGAGAAAAAGAGAGAGAAAGAGGGAGAGAGAGACTGTTCACCTATGGGGCTCGCGAAGGCTTGTGCGTGTTTAGAGCGAGGGAGTCGCGAGCTCTGTGGCTCTCGGATCTAAATTTGAAAAAAAACAGCAACAAAAATCAGCTGATTAACCGATTAGGTGCATTTCATTTTGCAACGCGTGCAAAATGTATTGCACCTTTTTCGCTGCATGCGACCCCTTTAAAGTGCGCGCGGACCTGGTGTTTGGAGTGGGGGGGGGGGCTCCGAGCGCGTGGAACAGCTTCCGAAGTTTCCACGCGCGACAAGATCCGGGTCTCTATTATAATCCAGTCTCTTTAAAAATAAAAACATCTGAACATCTGCGTTTTGCAGCTCGGTGCGCGTGACCACTGCTGCGGGTATAATGTGAAATAAACATGAAGCTGAGGTGAACTCCACAGCGCAATTTATCCACTAAAGGGCTTTTAAAGGTCACGAACGTTTCAACTTTTTGGTTACAAATGCATGTGAGCGCGCGGGGCCTCGGGTGCTGCACGCACAGCGATAATCGCCTCTGCTCGGTTTGGCGCGCGCGAACGGATGTTTTGCGCTTGTTTTTGGCACTAAGGTTGATTTTGCACACTTTTGGCTCCTAAGACAAAGTGCACATGCCCGCCTAACACACACCACCGTATACTCCTGCACACAACACACACACACTCACCTGCCCCACAGACCACCGTCCACCCCTCACAACACACACACCTGACCCCTGGACCGCTACATACCCGCATGCAGTCTAATTCACTCCGGACATTAATATTTACCTATTTACACCCCAGTGCGCCCCAGTCTACCACGTGCATTCTCATCTACCCGTAAATTTAAAAAATATTATAAAATCATCCCATTTATTCTTATCTGCCCCTATTTACCCCATCTGTTCCTACTTACCTCATGCATTCTCTCTGCCCCATATATTCCCATCTACCCCCACCTGTCCCATAAATGCTTATTAATGCCATACATTCTTATTTGGCCCATACGTTTTTATCTGCCGTATATATCCCTACCTACCCCTCCATGCCCCCGGCATGCTTACTTCTCCCATACATTTCTAACTACCCACCTGCCCCATGTATTTCTACCTACCCCCACCTGTTCCACAAATGCTCATTTATGCCATACATCCTTGTGTGCCCCAAACATTCTTTTTTTTATCCCATGTAGTCTTATCTGTCTTAACCTGCACCATATATACATGCCCCAGACATGTTACACACCCCATACATTGTTATCTGCCCCTACCTTCCCCATACCGGCTTACACACCCCATGAATATCTATCTGCCTCTATAACCTGCCCCATACATACTTATTCCATGCATATCTACCCATAACTGCCCCGTTCCGGCTTACATACCCCATGCGTTATCATCTGCCTTTATCGGCCCCACATATTCCTATCTACGCTGACATGCCCCCATACATACTAATCCCATGCATTTCTTTCTGCCCCTGCCCCACGTGCTTACCCACCCCATACATTTATTCCTA
>JBBPCX010000028.1:3435816-3458582 GCA_037974365.1 Hydrocynus forskahlii | reverse complement strand
GTGGGACAGGTCGCTCGGGGGGGGGGACAGTTCGCTCTGGGGATTGGGACGGGTTGCTCTGGGGGTGGGACAGGTCGCTCTTAGGGTGGGACAGGTCGCTCTTGGGGTGGGACAGGTCGCTCTGGGGGTGGGACAGGTCGCTCTTAGGGTGGGACAGGTCGCTCTTGGGATTGGGACAGGTCGCTCTGGGGTTGGGACAGGTCGCTCTGGGGCTGGGACAGATCGTTTTGGGGTGGGACATTCTCACCAGTGTGGACACTGACTGCCTTTACACTGGGAGTCAGCTGGGGTGGTTGTGAAATTAAACCTGCGTCCCTGAAGGTGGTGTGTGTGTTGTCCTCCTGTTCCTGGCAGGGTTGGTGGACTTTTGGACTAAACTGTAGTGCCAGTGGTGTTTCAGTGTTTAAACTGAAGCTTCTTAGTCCGGCTTCAGGCCTCATCTGGACGTGCTCGAGTGGAGCTGTAGTGATCTTTATCTAAAGTTGGACAGGTTCCTCCAGCTCTTCTGTCCCAGCATGAGACTTTAATATGGTGTTTGTGGTGTTGTGTAATATCCTGTAGCACAACTCTAACCCTCAGCCTCATCGGGTCGACAGAATTCACCATTTTTTGATATCACTCATGTTTTTTGTTGTTTCATTATGATACCCATCACGTGGTACGTCATACATGCAGTCCCTGTGGAGTCTCCCAGTCCTACCAAAACAGATGTCCTCGGACTCTGACCAATACAGTTATAAATATAATCCAGCTCGCATTACTGTATCTCTTAACCTCAGTCATCAGACACAGTAAAAGTGGTTATTCAGTTTAAAATTGATTCTAAAGACACATTTTTACCTTGCTGAGCCAAATAATAGAAGCTGTATGAGGCTGAACAGGACACTATCTTGCTGACTAGGAATGAGTACTGGATATTGATACTTGTCAATACCCGTATTGATCCTGCTGTCCATGATCTAGTGACGTCACATGAAAACACAGCAGGTTGTTTTTTTCTTTATTGTGATTTTTTTTTGTTGAGAAATAAGGATCTAAACTGTGTCCTGAGATTACTGTATATAAATAATGAGGGAGGAGCGTCACTACAAATGTTCTGATCGACAAGTGTGAGTCGGTGTTGGTGCAGAGCGCCGCTCCCTCCACCGATACAGTCCAGCATCGACCGTTTCAGAGCGCAGCTGTTAGAATGTATTAACACCGCAGAAACACCGAGAGCAGCACCGTTAGTCCCGGAGATTCTCCAGATTTCAGTGCTGACTAGTCAGCTTCCAGTTTGGTAGCCGTTCTTGATACCCATTCTTATTACCAGCTGCAGCTTTTAGCATTTAACTGATCCCTAAACTGTTCATAAATGAATCTTCATTGGTCTTTAAACCAGAACATCTCACTCCAGACTCTACTACGTGTGTCCTGTTAACTTCTGTGCCAGAGAGATGTTTGTGATGGAGTTTCTGACCAAGAATTGTTGGGTTTTTTTTTGTTGTTGTTTTTTGTTTTTTTTTCAGATGACAGTTCCATGCCAATGGGTGTGAGCCGGCTTGATGTGCTTTACAGAAAGCTCCTCCTCACCAAGCTCTTCATCCGAGGATGGGGAAAGCCAGAGGACCTGAAAAGGTATGAAATGTGTTATATGAGGCAACACTCACTTCAACTCCTGAATCAGCACTCAAGATCGTGAGGAGGCCGTTTGTACTGGACAGCGGATCCCAGATCAAGGATCTTAATTTATAACCTAAATGGTTCTTAAATTACAGTGGAAAAAAATGACCGAAAGGTCACTATTGTCCACTTAACCACATACTGGGCTGGTTGTCCAGCTTTGTAGCTGCTCTAGAAATCTTTGGTTTCTCGCCGGATCACATCTGCCCTGCTTCAGCGTCCACATGCTGTTCATGGAAACGTGAAGTACTTTTACTGCAAGCCCATATTAAATGTGCTGAAATAAACGTTTGGCCATCTTAAGAGTCTTTAAAGTGTACAGACAGGAAGCACAGTAACGTGATAAAGTGACCAGTTCTAGTCTGGTCGGCACTTTTATACTCTCTTCAGTTCCCAAGATCTGTGAATCTGATTGTCACTCTGGATAAGAGTTTCAGCCAAATACCATGAATATAGGGACGTGGGATTTGTATACTGATGCCGATTTTTAATTTGCGTATCTGCCAGTGCTGATAAATAAATGTGTAAAATGGAGTTATTGGAATGATGTCAACTTTTATTACTCTTATGTACTTCTCTAAACTTAAATATGAGGAGGAAACTGAAGCTTTTTAGTATTCTGGCCTCTGAACAGTCTTGCTCTTACAATAAATGCATCATCCAATATCTGTGACAAATATCAGTTATTTTAACGTCTGTCCAAGGCTGATTGATTCTGTCAAGCAAATATCTGCCGATAGCCATTTGACTCTTGCGAAATGTGATAAAAATTTAAATTACTCTTTTTTTTTTTTTTTTTTCCCCCACCAGAATATTTGCGTTCAGGAAAATCATTGGAGACAGAGAAAAGTGCAAGCATTTGGTACCACGGGACTATCCGGTGTTTATCGATAAGGTACGGTCAGTTTACCTACGTCTCATTATCGGTATCGGACCATTACAGCCCACAGAAGGCACGGTGTTCTCCTTGGAGCCTGTTACATTTCTGTCTGTAGTTCAAGTCTGTAGCTCTGTTTGTTTATAACGGGACGCGTGAAATATTCATTGTGCAGGTGGAGGATCACTCCGACTGCAAAATCCACAATGGCCACTTCATATCCCCCCTGGAGCACCTCGTCCCAGGCATTTTGCCAGCCGAGTCTGTCAGAGCCAAGTAAACCCACCAGTCCTCCAACAAACCACACTGTTCTGACTTTCAGAAAGTACCGGTCACACACGTCATAACTCCTTTTCCTTTATCCCAGTTTTCAGTTTATAGTACCCAAGAAATGGAGGAAGCACAGACCAGTCTGTATCCACTTGGCCGGAACAGGAGATCATGTGAGTGTTTTTGGGTCTGCGTTGATGTGTAGCTGGTCGGTTACGGACCGAGAACAAAACATATTCAGGCTCATAGAAGTGAAAACCTGTGGTCGTACTTTTTCCACAGAACAATGTAAAAAAAATAAAGTGCATGTTTTAACCAGACCAGTTTCCATCCACCTACGGCTGTACCCTTAATTGACAAAAATAATCCTGTCTTGTAGATATTCTAGGTACATGTTCTCAGCGGGGAGCTAACTTGTTCTGACTTTTTTCTTCTGATGTTTTTTGATCAATATCCCAACAATGCAAATGCAGTGTGCCCCTCAGTCACAGCTCAGACAGGCCAGCATAAAAGTGGGTAGTGCTGTCGCCTCACAGCAAGGAGGTCCTGGGCTGGATTCCGGGCCGGGGCAGCCAGGGTTCCTTTCTGTGTGTATGTTCTCCCCCTCTCTGCCAGGAGCTCTGGTTTCCTCCTGCAGTCAAAAGACATTCATATCAGGCAGATTGGAGATGCTAAATCGCCTCTAGGTGTGAGTGTGTGTCTGTATGGCTGCCCTGTGATGGACTGGCAACCTGTCCCGGGTGTTTCGCCCAATGGGATACGAGTACATTTACAATTACGGCATTTAGCAGGCGCTTTTATCCAAAGCCACTTCCATTCCCTAACTACAGGGGGCAGTCTCCCTGGAGCAACTTGGGGTTGGGTCTTGCTCAGGAACCAAGTGGTGGTGCTGAAGGTAGGATTTGAACCCAGGCCACCACCGCCACCCCAAGACCTTGGTTAGAATGAGCAGTTCAGAAAATGGACGGATGATTGTTTGTTCTTAGCTCAAAGCATCCGATTTCAAACATGCATTCGTAGTATTTGAGTCTCCAGTATGTTTCCCATCTCTCCTTGTGTCTCCTCAATCAGCCTTTAATGTGTAACCTTTCTCAGTTTTTCTGGAGGAGGCGAAACCTCATGGCCAGACCGATGATCAAAGAGACAGGAATGGCTTCCCTGCTGCTGGAAAACCCTTATTATATCCTTCAGAGGCCAGATAATGTGTGTCTGTGTGTCTGTTGCTGCCTGTATATGTCTTGTGGTTTCAAATGAGAAGTGAAATTTTCCTTTAAGTAGGGACGACACTTCTTGAAGTTTTTCTTGACAACAGAATGCCACATGGGTACCGAAAACCTAAAGACCAAGTGTGAGTGGACATTTTAACTTTTAAGCTCTCAACACCCTATATGATGTATGAATTTTGTAATTAGATGTTTATGAATCCTGGTCCAGTTAGTTAACACGCTCTGTACTGTAAGATACTAGCATTTAGACTATTTTGCTGCATAGCAGCGCCCACCAACCTTCCTCCTGGAGATGCGCTTTCCTGCCGATTTGAGTTCCAATCTGCTTCTAACATACCGCCTCCATTTACTTGACCTTAATACATGTGATCTTACAGTCTTCCCTAACAGATACATACATATCTACATATATACATGTCTGTATTTGTTGTAGTTTTCTTGGTCAATGAATGAATACTGATGTGCTGTTGTGTGTGTTGGGAATGACACTGACTTCTGTGGTGTTGTGTTGTGTTGTGTTGTGCTGTGAAGGCGTTCCAGCCTGAAGAACGTTTCGGACCTGTTTGTGATGGGCGGAGCTCTGATTCTGGAGTCGGCCGCTCTGCTTCACTGGTTGGAGCGTGAGGGCTACTGGCCACTGGGCATGACCGGCATCTCTATGGGAGGCCATGTAAGTTATAGGTCTAATAGCTAATACATATATGCATTTACTGTATCCCTGACAAACCCTTGTGAAATGGTCGTTGCTGTACTGCCGATCAGTTGATGTCCACAGGTATAAATATCTGTCCCTTTATTGTCCACACTGTTAGACACATCTGACCTGTTGGTCCACCTTGTTCTTTAGTCTTTAGCTTTTGGCCACAGGGCACTGTTGGCCGTTGGACTTTTAATTGTGTTCAGGTGTATCTTTATTTTAAAAGAATTCCACTGCTTGTTTATTTGCTACTTGAAATCTGCTCATGGCCTGTAGCACATATACTCCAGAGACAGAGCCCATAAAGGATCTCAGCAAACGGCTCCTTTACAAGCACTGTCCTTTCCTGCTAAATCCTGAGAGGACTGAAAAACCTGATCAACCTGTTATTTAACTCGGCATAAAACTCTCCAGAAAAGGATTTGCAATAAATATGCTATATACAGTAAACCCGCACTAATTTGCGGTTCAGAATTCATTCAGTCATTCGTGGATTTGTTTCTTAGAACCGAACTAATAATTGTTCGTGGTTTATCTTTACATTTTCTTTAAGGGTAATGAGTTTAAAATGAAATTAAGGTGTTTTTGGAGCATATTTGGGGGCATATTTAGGATTTACACTATTAAAAATAGGCATTTTTTTTTGTACCACATCACAAATTTGCGTTTTTTTCAAAATTCGCAACTCTTGGAACGCAACGCCCCTGATTGATAATGAAAAACCTTTTGATAAAATGTGCTAACAAAAGAAATGCCTGAAAAGTTCTGCGAATTAAGTAAAAAATACAACAGCAGAGTTTGTTTTTCCATATCTCACAGTATAAGATGCTTGATTTCTTACACAGATGGCATCTTTAGCTGTGACAAACTGGCCCAAGCCTATTCCCCTGATACCCTGTCTTTCATGGACCACAGCCTCAAATGTTTTTACCACAGTAAGATTTCATGCATTCTATTCAGTATTGTTTTTATTTGTTACACATTTATTTTGGCTGCTCATGTGTGATGATGGTGCACATTTCACTTTTATCTCTTTCCCAAACACTCTTCATAAAACCTAATCAACATAAAACAATAATAATAATAATCATAATTATCATCATTATTGTTATTATTGTCTTTATTATTACTGCCACAGTGCTACACCTTTGGAACTAAGGACCCTGTTTGGTGTCTTGTGATGCATGAATGTCATCCTATCCCACCCACAGGGAGTTTTAAGTAAAGCGGTAAACTGGAGAGAGCTGGAGAAGCAGTACGCTACACACACAGTCTATGAGGAGGAAATTATCAATATGCTGGAGTATTGTGGGGTAAGAGGATTAACCAGGTGCTGGAGCATTTTAAAGTGGATTTCCCGCGTGTTGGAGTATCGTAGAGTAAGCGGATTGACGACGCTATAGAGTATCATAACGTAAGCGTATTAACTGCTTGCTGCCGTATTTGCCAAAGGGACTGTCAGTGAGACACATAGGGCCAGTTTTATTGCATGATTTGAACCCAGTCTTGACAATTACATAAAAAAAGACCCACATCATGAAAAATCCAATTTTCCTTACTTTTCTGAAATAATGGAATTTGAATGTTGTATCCGCCTAATCAGTGATTTCGCCCCGCCCACCACCCTGGGGGTGTGTTTCAGTCTGGACTGCTTTCAGAATTAGGCACAGAGCAACCAATCAGAACAGAGCTCATTAACATTTTTTTAGTCTCAAAGATTGATTATGAAGTAGTCATGAGAATTATCTATTCATTTGTACTGCATAAAGACAATTGCTATTACTGACTTCAGGGCAAAAAATGTATGATATGGACTCATTAGTAATCCTTTTTAGTTTAAGATCAGACTTTCTGGGCCGGTTTCCCGAGCAGGGATTAAGACTGGGCCTGGATTATGTAGCGCTGTGAGTAGAGATTTTAATCCCGGTCTCGGAAACTGACCCTCTGTGTCAGATTTTCAGGCAGGGTTTAGGCCTGGTCCTGGACTACACGGCATAATAAAAAATAAAAAATATTTCCACAGTTAATGATTTCATCTTATTCTGTCTCACATCTGGGATTATTCCATCCAGACAGATTCATTCCGGATGGGCCAGGACTTTGTGCGGGACTCCCCGGGCAGCTTCGACAAACTCTCAGATCTGGCCCTGTCCTCGGACCTGCTGGGTCTGGGCGGGGCGGAGGACGAGCAGGTGGCACTGCGCAGGCACCCCGGGGGCGATGGAGGAGGGGTGGGTGGGCGAGGTCCGGACCCCGCCCTGCTGCTGCGGCGGAGGGAGGGAGACGGTTTGGACCGAATGCTGTCGGCCGTGAGCAGCAGCCGGCCCCACATGGACATGCTGCACGCCAAGAACATCAGCCGGGGAGCCGGCCAGCGCCAGTCCCTGCAGAGGGAGTCTCTGTGCTTCATGAAGGGGGTCATGGACGAATGCACACACATCGCCAACTTCTCCGGTGGGTTTTGAAGGATTTGCTTGGATTTTTTTTGTCTGTCTGTTGCCCTCTGTTTGCTGTAACCTGCACTCTGCTGAATGTTGTGTGTTGCTATATGTTTCACCGTGGTCCATGGAGAAACGTTGTCTCACCTCACTCTGTACGTGTACACAGCTGCCGATGTGACAGTAAAGTAACCGTGAACCATGGTTTTTACTTTACTTTTACTTTACTTTACTATCTCATTTTATTGAAGAAGAATTTCATTGCACAGAGAAATGTGATCTCTACTGTACATATGACAATAAATGTTTTGAACCTCGGATTTCTGGGTGCACATCCCTAAATTGCAGCTCTACACTCGTCTGTCTCTCTGTCTGCCACAGTGCCGGTAGATCCCAGCCTGATCATCATCGTGCAGGCCAGGGAGGATGCGTATGTCCCTCGCACGGGTGTGCGGAGCCTGCAGGAGATCTGGCCTGGCTGTGAAGTTCGCTATCTTGGTGGAGGACATGTCAGCGCCTACCTGTTCAAACAGGCTGTATTCAGGTGAACAGGAGTCAACACTCACTGTCTGCACTGAGGAGCATTTCTGGACTCGGCCGTTGTAGTGCGTTCGGTGTAATAAGGCTACTCCTTCACTGTCCTTAGTTGATATTCACGAGGAAGCCAAGTACTAATACACTTTTATTTTTATTATTTCATATACTATTCACTTCATACACACAATGTAGTTTGGCTTTGTGTTTGTAAATACGAAGGACATTTCAATTTACATAAGTATAAACAGAAATTGGTTTGAAAAATAAAAAGCACTCAGACGCCACAAATTCAGGAACAGTTGTCCGGAACAGTTGTCCAGATGTCCAGTGATGATTAATTGAAGTTCCATGATCTTTCCAGCCGGTATAATATAATGCCAACTATACTGACAATGCATGGGGTTTTTTTTTCCGTTCAACTGTTATTTAATTATTAATGTCCGTGACAATGTCAGGACGCTCCTTTACCTTCACCCTGACTGCTGTCTATTGCATGAAATTTTCTGTCAGTAGCAACACCTTTTATACTGACAATGAATGCTGTTTCCACATCATTTTTAAAAGCTTCTGCAGCATTAAAGTATATAATTTGGTTTATTTTTATTTTACCACTTATATATGTGTGGGTGTATATGTGTGTCAGTTTGATCTGGACATATGCACATAAAATTCAGGCCATGTCCACACGTACACGGGTGTTTCTGAAAACTTTTTTTTTGTGCGTTTCGGCCTTTCGTCCACACGTAAACGCCGTTTTGGGTCAGTAAAAACGGAGGTTTTTGAAAAACCCTGTTTCTGCTTTTACGTGTGGACGAGAAAAACGAAGATTTAGAAAAATGGACCGTTTGGCGTCAGACTGTGCGCCGCTCATATGACGTCACAATATGCGCCGTGTTTCCATCAGGTTTCCATCTACAGTCCCGACGTTTACAGAGTCCTACTGCTCTCAACCTCGTTAGGAATTCTGGCCTGTTTCTACTCAGAAGGAGTTTCTGTCCCTCCAGTGTGAAGGACAGAGACATCAGAGTCGCTTCGGACGCTGTTATATTCAACCCAGACAGTCTCTGGTGGCTTCTGATTGGTCACCAGTACTGCAGAGTTTAAGGTTATATCGCCACCTGCTGCCTTGGCATGCTTCTAACAGCGTTTTTTGCGATTGCGTGTGGACAGAGATATTTTTGCGATTGCTTGTGTGGACGCGATTTAAAAAAGAAAAAAAAAAACCGAAAACTGTAAGTCTCCGTTTTCAGAAATACCCGTGTATGTGTGGACATGGCCTTAATACTTGTTTTCCATTACATTGGCATTATAACACATCAACAGTGCGTTTAATTGACTGAGAAATGTAAACGGAATCAATAAGAATTATAATGTCAGTGATAGTTTATTCATTTCCTCCTGTTTTTACTAACGTCCTTCATCACGTTTCGCAGGCGAGCCATTTACGATGCCTTTGACCGGTTTATTCAGAAGTATCCCATGTTCTAGCCGCACGTCCTCTGGAATTCAACATCAGCTGGACAGGCACCACCTTCAGTGCGACACTGAAATGGAGAACACTGAACCAAGCGGTAGAACCTTAACCATGGACCCCGTAACTGGAAACTAATTATGGTGCAGCTTTAGACTGGCAGTGGGTGCAGTATTTACAGAAATATAGAGTGTATTGTTTCTAGAAGTTCATAAATCATGTCCTTACCGACTCACACTGTTCAAAACGCCAACCAACGCCTTGACCTCGGTACATTATCCTCATACCCTCGCTGCCTTCCTTCGTGTTTGTAACGACTGACACATATTCATTTCCCATGACATTAATGTTTCTACTCAATAATCTTTGTTTTTTGGGGGTTTTTTTTGGCACCTTCTCTCTCAGCCATGTGTTTTCATGTATTGCAGTAACTCAGACTCACTGCCAAAGCTGAGGTAACACACTGGATTATGAATTTTGTCACAGTATTTGAGGCCAAAATATGTCCGTACAAGTGGAAGTTTTTTCTCCGCACTAAATCAGTGTCATCGGTTTGAAACACCAACTTTCTACACTGGGCCTGTTTTATAAGTCTCCATATCTCTGTGTCTCCACTCTGAAATAAATCAGGACATTTCTGAGACCTCAGTTGATGCGTGCTCTCTCTCTCTCTTTAATATCGGCCACTACCACCCTGTTCACTGAAGTACATTGGGTGAAGCTGCTCCCCATCCATCCACCTGTTACCCTAATACAATAACAGGTAGAAAATGAGATTTTGGTGAGGTTATAAGTGTGTGTGTGTGTGTGTGTGTGTGTGTGTGTGTGTGTGTTTGAGGAATTAGTTACTAGGCATGT
This sequence comes from Hydrocynus forskahlii, assembly GCA_037974365.1. Classification (NCBI taxonomy): domain Eukaryota; kingdom Metazoa; phylum Chordata; class Actinopteri; order Characiformes; family Alestidae; genus Hydrocynus; species Hydrocynus forskahlii. Next base: position 3,448,546 of record JBBPCX010000028.1, on the reverse strand, counting down.
CTACCTTTGGTGGAAGAAAACTGTTGATTTGCAAAGAATGACCCAATACTGCTGTAAACAGTCCAATAACAACTAATTTTTGTCTTCATTTTACAAATGGAATCACAAATCCTTTAAAAGTTTAAAAAACTTGATTTTAATGAGAAAAAAATATGAATTAATTTTAAAAAATTGCTTGACCTCTGAGGCAGTAGTCAGTGGTTCTGCTCCAGTTTCAGGTGCAGTGTGGTAAAACTGCATGACATTCTAGATGTTAAACTGCACCATATGAATGTAATTATTCAGATTGCCCTTAAATTAATCTACTTTTCAGTAAAAAATAGAAACATTTATACAAATAGAATTACTTTTCATTCAGTTTTAGGCCTTTTTAACCGCTAAAAAAAGCAAAAGGTCAACTCTTATATCATGGAAAAGCTAATTTTCCTCACTTTTGTGTAAACACTGTCAGTGTTTCAGAATGTAATTCCATACAGTCTATAATCCACAAAAAAGCCTGGGAGCTTGTTTACACATATCAGCCTGAAAGCCAAGGTCTGCTCGTTCTAAGATATAGAAAGAGGCTGGGAAATGACTGCATAAAAATGAATAAAGGATGTTTTGTACATAAAACAAAATGTTACAAGCAAGCTACGGGGGTACATTGTGTAATAAAATAATGATAACAATTAGGTGTATCGAATTAACGCGTTAATTTCGATCAATTAATCACAGAAAATATAACGCGTAAGAAAATTAACTGATTAATGGCATGCTGTGCTGACTCTAACCAGGTCCGGTTCTTTAACCCAGTCCGGTTCTGGCCACAGGGGCTCTGAAAAATGTAGGATGCGACGATAAAGCTCAGAGAATAGAAAATTTACGTTTAAAAAACGGACAGATGGCACGGTTGATAGGAGAATCGTTATCTGCAATTCAGGTAATAAGGAATTTTATATTGCATGAATTGCAGTACATCAAGTCTAAAACAGCCACTCTCGACCAGGCACTCAGACCCACACTGAGGAAGTCTACCTGTGACCCACTAACTCACTGACAAAATGGTCTCAGTTGCTGAGTTTATTTAGTCAAATACAGCACTGGAGAAATAGTGTGAGGGAGTGTTATTGTATTGTTACTTCTAGGTTGTAGTTGTGGCTTGAGATGCCTTGGGCGCCTGAACCATTATATTAGGGGGTGACTTCTAAAAATTATTAGTTTCGTCCCCACTTATCCTCCCAGTGACTTGTATGAGTGAAACACGCAAGTTCAACCGAGTCCCCCCCTGCCGGAAAACCCTACGCCATCTATCAAGCCAGTGCCCTTATCACATTTACATTTACATACAAAGTGTGTGACATGTTACATGTGTCAAGCAAAAATGTGTGAAGTGTCTATACGACAAGTCAGATTACAAAAAGATAACAGTGCTACACAATAAATAAAATAGCGTGTAACAAATACTAAATAAATAGCAAATAAATAGTTTTTAAAAAGGGATGGGTGAAACAAATGAATTTATCTTGAGACTGTGTATGAGACTGTAGCTAAACAGCAGGTTATTAGAGCGTCTAGATTATGGCAGTATATTTCGTGCAAAGTGAATGTACGCTAGCCTCAAATTCAAAATTCAAATTCAAATTTTATTTGTCATATACATTATCATACGTACTGTGACATGCAGTGAAATCCTTATAGCTCAACCATTAGGATTAAAAAGAAAATCATTATTATACATATACAGTATATGATAATGTTAAAATGTTAAAAACGGTTAAAATCCGTGCAGGGAGTGAATACAAACCAATGTTGTTCATAGCGAAATGATTAAAGGCATTTTAACTGAGTTTAGTTTAAATACCGTGTTGGGTTTTCACTTTTTCTCTGTCTCTTTTCTCCTTCCCACAGTTGCCATGGCGGCGAAGCCATTTTGCCATCACCACGCCTGACCCCGCGACCTCGCGAGAGGTGTGTGTGTCTGTGTGTGCCAGCTCTCCGCCATATTGACTGTTGTCTTTGAGGAGCGAAACAGAAACAGTTTTTTACGGCGCTTCGGTAAAAAATAAAAAATAAAATAAAATCCCTCGCAATTTTTAACAAAATCTGCACCGTTTTTTATTAAGACCTGTCGCGAAGCAAACGGGGTGGGAATTTTTTTAGGAATTAAATAATAAAGCGCCATGGCTAGGAAGAAGAGCAGGCAGGCGGGAGCGGGGCAGAAGGAGGACCCGCAGCAGCAGCGGAGCGCCGCGGAGAAGAAGGCCGACGGAGCCGCAGCCGGAGGCGGGGACGCCACTCTGGACCGCCCGGCGAGGACCAGCCAGGTAGCTGCAGCCACCAGCTAACGACCCTCATCCCCCACTAATACACAGACGTATAGGCAGCTGTTTAACCATGTCTTCGCTTCATTTAAAACGCAGAAATATATTCTGCTCATTTTCGCCCCGTTTGGCATTTTTATATGGGGAAAATGTGCAGCAAATTGAAGAAACCGTGCAGATTTCTCGCATCTGTGCTAGGCTAACTAGCTACCCATTCTCACTGCTGTCGGGCGGAGCACCTTGGTCCCCAGTTACCCACGGCAAATAAATAAATAAAAGAGTAAATAAATAAATATGTAAGGCGTTTTACATCGCCCTGGACCCTGTCAGGCGTTCTTTTGTGTGCTGTTTAGCTGCCCATACGGCTCTTTGCCCAGCTGGCCTTGCGAAGTAAGCTGTCCCGCAGCTGGAGCTCGGAGCTTGTTCGCCTGGAGATGTAACTTAGCTCGCTGCTAAATCAGCCTGACAGAGGAGTACAATGTTTATGGAGCATCTCTGATGTTTAGTTTGCACTACAGAGTGCCGGGCTTTTGTGTTGGCTAACGTTAAACAGGCACGGTTCTGACAGCAGATACCAGGGCATCTGAAGAGCTGGGGAGAGTTCACTGTGCCGACAGGAGTGGGAGTTTGTGGAACTTGTTTCGAAGTGAAGGGGGGCTGTGATCATGTTCTCTCAGGATGGGATGGGATGGGATGGGATGGGATGGGAAGGGAAGGGAAGGCGTGCGTTCTGTTCAGCTGTACCTGTTTGGTGGATCAGATTTATGCAGGCATCTCTTGAATCGTATTAACACTGTTGAAGAAGGTGACACCATTCGCTTATCGCAGTGGTCAAAGTCAGTCATTGTCAGTCAGTCAATCGGAGCATTTACCTGTAATGGTCCTGATATCACTGTTTGGTTAACACATGGACACAACACTAACTATGCTTATTCCCACCCCCCATAGTCCATGCACACGTGCTGTTTGCTCTGTCACCGGGAATTTAAGGACTGGGGGGCAGGCCTGGCCAACGGGCTCCCCAGCCATGGGTCCAAACTGGTAGATGCCGTCCCGGCTCTCTCCCAGGCTCTGCTGAGGGAGGTCCCAGGTCGCAAGCTAGCGGACGCTGTGCCCTCGTTGTCGCAGTCGCTGCTGGGGGAAGTGCCTCTCTGGATCTGCCAGAGTTGCCGTAAGAGTGTGGAGGAAGAGGAGAGGAGGACGGCGCAGGAGCAGAACACGCCGGTGAGTAGAAAAGAGCTGATTTCAGTTCATTGTCCATGCAAGCAAATTGGTTAAGGCAAAGCTGGTTCCAAATCAGAACTCCGGCTTTACCTTTGATAACTGTGTTGAGTGTTTTAAATGCAAATGAGTTGATACGTCGTTGACAGCATGAAATTGCTGGTCATACAGATGGATCTTCGGAGGATGGCAGTGTTGTAACTGGGCACGTGAAAGGTCATGATGGTTTCACTGCTAGATTAAATAATTATAGAAATACAAATTGGTCGCAGAACTATTATTAAGCCATATGCACTTGTCCACATAATCACATTTTGAAGCCTCACCATACGCCAGGCACTGTGTGCAATAAAGCCACTAACAGAGGAGTTTTGATACACAATAAGCTTGTCCCTGCTGTCATGTTCATGATGAAAAACACATAGGTCCTTTGTCACATCTGTGTATTCTGAGAGGTTTGATGAGTACTCATTGCTTCACTGAGCATGAGGGAGCATTGAAGATGATGCATGCTCTGGTATTGAAGTCAGCTCCCACACTGAAAATACCTGCTCTAAAAACACATTTTGTACAATTAGTTTTTATTAATTTAGCACTTGTTTAAGTATGTGTGTGTATAACTGGGCCTTGGCTGTTTAATCCTAATGTATAAGGATGTGTGTGTATAACTGGGCCATAGCTGTTTAACCCAAATGTAACGGTCTGTTATATTTGTTAAGCAGACTGAAGGGCAAGAAAAATGTATGTATATTGTTTAGTTATTATAATTAGTAAGTGAGCTTAAGGCATTCTGATGTTTTTAGAAATTATACTGCTGTCATACTTTACAGATATGCCTTGGACTCGTATGCAGGTTGTGTATAAGATGTCTCAGGTGTAGTTTGTTGATGCAGAATCCTCCTCTTCTGTTTACCAAGTATAATTAATAGGGCACTTAAGACAGACAAGAGTCCTTAATTGCCCAGTTTAGTTTTTGGCACTTGATGTTTACAGCCCCGAAGTCCTTGTCCCCCAGAATGATCTATGCACCAGGATCTCTTTCAGTACCACTTTGAGGCTTTCAGGGACCAAAATGAGGGCCCGGTTGTGTGCTGGCCATTTTTCCTGGTGTGTTCCACTTGTGCGGATAACTCGTGTCGGTACTGCATAGACTTAATGTTGGGATAAACACAATTCCTTGAAGGCCAGTTTAAGTGCTGGGCATTAGTAGCATTGGCACAAATGGCTGTCAGGCTAAGAATCTACCATAAATTAATTCCAGAAAGACTGCTCAGTCAGTATTCTTTCCAGGTTTTTGAGCACAGGCCTGGAGAGAATAGGACATTTGCTCGCTCGCACAAGATTCGTTGCTCTTTTCAGGATATCCATATGGCTCTATTACTATAAAACAGCGCTGCTAACTGTATATGAGTCTGAGCTTTTGGCAAAAAAGACTCCTGACAGTTCAGTCTTGCATGTAAACTGGCCCTGTTATTTACAGTTCAGACAAGCATGGGTCCTGGGCCTGTTATTTACCGTCTGGATTATTATGTTTAGTGCATCTATTTTCATCTTCCCGCTGCTTGAAATAGACAGTAATTCTGCTGGTTAAGGCAAATGTGCAAAGGTGCATCATTGTAATGAGTGCAGTTGTTCTTTCTGTATGTTTGTGTTCCTTCACCGAACTCTGTTTGTTGATGGTGTGTATTCTCTTGCTTTTTGCCTTTCTTAATCCTGGGTCTGATTGTGATAGGCTTGGCTTTATTGACAAAATAAGCACGTATTTGCAGTTAATCTAAAGAGCTCATGAAGGTAGGACTGGAGGCCAAGACTGGGATTCACGCAGGAATCGCCGTGGTGTTTTCCCAGAAGTTCATCACACCTGCATTTTTTCAGTTTATGCTGTGGTCAGTCTTGATGACACTTGATTTGGTACGATCAAATTGTTTGACCAAATGGCTTTGGCAACAATTCTAGATATTTATCCAGTAGGAACACACACCCGTCTGTCAAACTGGAAACTTTTGGCTTTCAGGGGCATGTGCTTGTCTGGATGCTCGCACTAATATATGTGTGGAGCCTCTGAACCATACTCTTGTTTTTTTATTCTTTTTTAGCATTATAATCTTTCAGTTTGTTTTTGTTTTTTTTCTCTGACTTACCAATTTTGGAGAATCATTTTGTAACTTTTTACAAAATGTATTATTCAGTGCTTCCTTGCATTGATACATACTTTAATACAGCAAAAGTGGGAAGTGGAATGAAAATTAAATTGATACTTGATAAGGGTTTTGGTTTCTATTCATAAGAGCGTTAAACATTATATAAAAGTACGATATTCCTCATGGTGTTTCCATCTAACTCCCCACGCCACAAGCTAATATATTAGCCCAGAGGTATCACATTGGCCTCAAAATAGTGTATGTTGTCATAGAAGTCAGACATTATGTTGTATTGTCACATCCCTACTTTGCACACACACACACACACCTGGAGTTTTGTGTGTCTATAGAGGAAAATAATGTCCCAAGTGTACCTAAAGCAGTTTTCCCCTCTCGCAACTTTGATAACGGATATGCCTCTCACTAGGAGGGCAAGGGCGAACAATAGCCATGGCTCTCTTCCTGAACCTGTACTGATTATTTACCCATAAACCCATTCAGGGAAAAAGGCTGAACATCCGTTTGCCATTCCTTATGAGTGAAAGGTACCAGCAGACTGTGTTTGGACAGGTTCAGTCTGGGTGACCCTTTTGTTTTGTGATGCCATTCAGATGCTTGACCCCGTAAACATGTCTGTTATGTTAATTGTGCTGGCTCTGCTCATTCTAACCCAGGGCAGCGACCTTCTCTGGAAGTTCTTACACAGCTAAGAAGCGCAGTGTTCCTTAACTCAGATTAAAAAATGTTTCTGCATTAGGTAAATATTATTTTAAGCATACAGTGTTTCTGTAGAAGTCTGGCGTTTCAGTGTGTGGGTGTGTGTTTATTTTGCAGGTGTCGTTGTCCCACTCATCCTCATGTAAGTCGCAGAGTTGTGGGAATGGTTACCCCGAACAGAGCTCTGTAGATTGGGACCCCAGCTCCTTCCTGTCGGCCCGGAAGCTCTCTGGCCTCTGGAACTCGGCTCACTCAAACACAGGAGCGCACTGCACCCATGGTGCTGGTACTCACTCTCAGCAAGGTATGAAGTGCTTCTGTCACCCTGTCTCTCCCTCCTTATCTGCCTTTCTCTGTCACTTTTTCTATTTGCCTAGCACTGTCTGTCTTTTTTTTACTTTCTCTTTGTATGTCTGTCTTGTTCAAAGTCCTGTCAGGTAACTGTGCTGAAGTGGACTCTTCCAAAGACCTTTGTTTTAAAACCATAAATATAATTTTGATTTATTACCTATTGAAAACATTGCACAATTCACTCATTAATTTTTGACTGGTGACCAAAGCCTGTTACAAATAAACTACTAGTTTGATACTTTGTATTTCTAATACTTATATGGGACTGTAGGCTTAACATCACCTCTTAACCATAGTACAGTTCACTGTAACTATACTGTTGTTGTTTTTTTTTTTTTTTTTTATTGTAGCAGGCGGGACAGCAGGACCAACCTGTCATGAGAAAAGATCCTCTCACGAGGCATCTGGGACCAAAGTCTGTCCCTACAGTCACTCGACTTCCCCCAACCCCAGTGCCACGTCCCCCATTACTTCACTGTCTACCTCCGCTGAGCTCTGCAAGACCACCCCCAAGCACTTCAAAACCATGTGCAGGCGACCAACTCCTCCAGGTACAAACACTTACTTGGGACACTGAAAATGCGCATGCATGAATTATAGTACAGTCTATACAGGAGCAGTATAAACTGTACAGTACGCATACGTGTTTACCTTTACATTTTCTTTCGGGTTAATGTATTAAGCTGAGTTTAAAATGAAATGAATATGTTTTGGGAGCATATTTGGGGGCATATTTAGGGTTTACACTATAAAAATAGGCTTTTTTTAGGACTTTTTTTTACCACACCACAAATCTACATTTTTTTTCACAATTCGCGGGTGCTTTTGGAATGTAACCCCCACGAATGTTGGAGGTTTACTGTACATCAAAATAAGAGAAATGATGTAATGTTTACAGAACTTAAATAATGGACCTGATGTACGTCGCTCTGGATAAGAGCGTCTGCTAAATGCCGTAAATGTAAACGTAAACATAGACATTCTAAAATGGTTTATATGGTATATTTATCATGTGTCACAGTATTAAGAATGTGAGTTGTCGAATCCAGAGTTGCTGTCCTGATAAGCTGCAGAGGTTGCACTCACCTTCTTCTGTCCTCTAGGTGAGGCGTTCCACCCGAACGAGCACCACCATTCTGCAGACCTGTCAGTGCCGCCCAACAGTCCTACAGGCCTCTCTACCCAGAACTCCACTCTGCTACCTGCCACTAAGCCCACCTCCAGTCAGCATGTCCATGTCAGCACGGCTGCGCACGCTCCGTTCTCCCCGCTGGCACCAAACCTAGCCGCCGGCGGCAAGCACTCGGGTGGGCCAGACAGCACGGCCACTTTGCATAAGTCCAGCACATGCAAAAACGCGCACATTCCACCCGCTGGCACCCAGCACGGGAAAGTAGGCACCTCGCTGATGGGCTGCAGCCACTCCTGTAACGGGCACAACAACAATGGTAGCGGTGGCAATGTAGCATCCTCCAATGCAGCTCATCTTACGTCCACTGCTTGCAGGTTAGTCCTTGGAGGTCTCGAACTAGAGATTCAGGAGTGTTGCTTTAAAAATCAAAGATATTTTATATCTCTTCTTAATATTCTTCTTGAGAATGATATAGAAAAAAGATGGTGTGTGTGTGTTTTTTTAGGGACCAAGCGTGTAAAGGGCACAAACTGGTGAATGGCTCATCGTGTCAGCAGGCGGTATGTGAGCCAGAGGAAGGGGAAGACGAAGACAGCAGCTCAGAGCGTAGCTCCTGTGCCTCCTCATCTACCAATCAACGGGACGGGAAATATTGTGACTGCTGCTATTGCGAGTTCTTTGGTCATAATGCGGTAAGTTCCAATGCGGTTCTCTGGTGTGTGGCACTGCACAGATTTACTAATCTGTTAAAGCAAGTGAAAAAAAAAACTCTAACCAGAGCGCTGCTTTGGCCTTTAAGTAGTGGCAGGCATATATTTTGGGATTTTCTTTTAAAACGTAATGTAGAGCTTGTTTGAAGTCATATTGCCCAACTTCTCATCAGAGTGTAAGAAATATCTATGCAACTCGATTCGAACCTGCAGTTCACTCCTGTAGCCTGAGGGGGGGAATTAATCTCATCAACCCAGTTAAACCGTAGAGTGCAATAATATACGAAAAACAGTTAAGAGAGGTGTGTGTTCCAGTTTTATAGATTGGTCATAATTGCAAAAAGTGTTAGCACACTCATTATTACATTAATGTTGCAGTGAACACCCTCTCTCATTTTCAGGTTTAACGCTTGTTAGAGAATAGAAGTGAATATTCTCTCATACTATCTCCTTAGTTCTCATTGGGTGTACATTCCTTAAGCCCCAGTTTGTAAAACTGTTTAATAGCAGCCCAAATGCATCACTGGTCCCATGTAGCGATTCCTGTTAAGCAGCGTCAGTATGTGTTTCAGTATCTGTATGAGGTATTTTTGTTCTGTTTCAGTGGTAGTTTGTCATCCTTCATGTATGTATTCTGCCAGGAATCTGGTGTCATGCAGTCACGTGACCCTGACTTAGACTGCTTTCTTTTCCTGTAAGAAATTGCAAACCCAAACAGAAACCACGTGTGCTGGTAGCTGTGGATATGCACGCATTTGCTTGCGTGCATGCAGATGTGTGTGTTTGTCTGTGGACGTGTGCGTCCTTTAGCAGAAAGCAGCAAGCTGTGAGGGTCTTTATGTGGTCACTCTGATTTCAATGTAGCTTTGACACTCTTGGCCAGTGTATTTTCTAGTGAGTTGTGTTGCACATTAAAGGAATAACAGAATAACAGGCCACGGTTGGTTTTCTACAAATCAGCTCATGTTGACTGACCATGGCTGGCTTGCATTGACTAGCGCTGAGGTATGGTGGGAAGTGGGCCCTTATTGACGCTCCATATCTTCCCCTCTCTTTCATCCCCCAGCCACCCGCAGCTCCCACCAGTCGGAACTATGCAGAAATTCGAGAGAAGCTGCGGTCAAGACTGACGCGCCGAAAAGAGGAGTTGCCACAGAGGCAGGACCTGGACCCGGCCGCGCCCAGTGCCATCGACCACCGGGATGTGGATGAGCTCTTGGATTTCATCAACAGCACAGAATCCAAGCCAGTCAACAGCGCCAAGGCAGCCAAGCGTGCGCGCCATAAACAGAAGAAGAAGGTACTGTTGGTACTGACACTTTCACTTTCGTTTTGTAGTGTGAATGACTCCAGGATGTGGAAAAAGTTTATTTTGCTCTTTTACTTGCGAAACTGACATTTTAAAAATTCATAAGTAAAAAAAAAAATGCTTTTCCTTTTTAAATGACATTAATCAAAAGTGCCAAATGAGAAGGTAAAGGTTACTGGCTATTTATCCAGTAACCTAGTTATGAGACAGTGTTTTAGTGTAGGTGTAGCAGCAGTTAGATAAAGTGCTGTGTTGTATTATTCAACTGAAATTACAACGCATCAAACGCATCATAATTGTGTTTTCTGAGCAAAATATTAGCTAATTCTGGTCTTGCATCCCTACATTCCACATTAATAAATATATTTGTTCATAATATCTTTATTCTGGATGAATTTGGAGGCTAATGCATTGTGAACCTTACAGTGGACAACACAAATGATAGAGGAGAAACCCACATCTGAATTTCAAATTCAACCTAAGCATGACAGATATGTGAGAAATAATGTCCAAACCTGTCACAATGGGTTTGGGCATGTTGTCAAAGTCTGTTATACTTTGCTTTTCCAACGATGGGACAAGGATGAATTTGCTATCCTAATTAATATGCTTGGGATGCCGTGTCCCCTGGTTGCATGACTACCACTGACACTCCCCTTTTTACATGTGGGGATTCTGCAGTTAAAAACTTTGTTATAATTTGCGCCTGTGGATGTTCTCATGACTGGTTGTGCTTGCATTCTGATTGTTGTTTGTATGCGTCCTTCAGGAGAAGGAGCGTGCCCTGCAGGGTGCAGTGGAGATGGCCTGCGGCGAACAGCGGCCTTCCCCTCCCCCGGAGCCGGCGGAGGAGGAGTCAGCTCCAGATGGGGAGGCGGGACGTCTTCTGGAGTGGCCTCAGCTAGAGCTGGAACGTGTCAACAGCTTCCTCACGTCTCGCCTGGAGGAGATCAAGAACACCATAAAAGACTCCATCAGGGCTTCTTTTAGCATGTACGATCTCAACCTGGATGTCAATGACTTCCCAAAGAAGGCCGCCACGTTGGAGGGCAACCACCTGCTGTCTCACCTCAACGGCTCATCCGACTTGCAGCAGATCGACCTGGACCTGGCCCCGCTTTCTCTGAGGAACTTCAAGAGGGACCTAGACACACTCAACGGTTGGGAAGACACCACCAATGGCAGCAGCACAACCACCACCTCAATCAGTGCAGCCACAGCCAAGGATGTTCAGCGACTGCACTCTACTCCAAACCTCTCCAAGCTCATCCGAGTCCACTCCCCAGAAAGAGGATCCCCACCCGGCTCTGAGGCCACCCAAGCTAGCTTGGCCCCTGCGCCCAAACCCAAAGACGAGGCCCCTGACGGCAAGAATGCCACGGGGGTCGGATCCAAGACTAAGAAAGGCAAGAAGCAGCAGCAGAGGCAGCAGCAGCAACAGGACCAGGCCTCACAGGAGCAGCCTGCTGTCTCCAGGTCCACTAAAGCTACAGCTGGAAACCCAGAGAAAACCCTTGAAAGCCGAGCAGCTGAGGCGGAGAAGGGCTCTAGAGGAGGATCCAAAGCCAGCCAGCAGAGTCAGCAGCACGGCGAGTCTCAGAAAATGGGGAATAAAAAGACAGAGGAAGGCAAGGCCTCCAAGCACAATTCGAACGGAGCTGCAAACGGGAGCCATCATTCAGGTTCCAACTTGCACAGAAGAAACGGTGACACAGAAACGCGAGGGAATAGATCAGAGCACGAGACGGATGTTAAAACCAACTCCAACAGTCAGGCAAACTCGAACTCGCAGCAGTCAAAGGGAAAGACTAAGAAGAACAAGAGCAAGACGGACAAGTCAAGTAGTGCTATTGGTAATGTAACTTTTTACACTCGTCTCTAGGGATGCTCGATATAGGAATTGTAGGCTGATGCTGGCATTTCCATGGATTAAAGTTTTCCGTCACCATGACAGATTTCCGTCAACAGAGGGCACTAAAGGTCATTTGTGAGATTGACACAGAGCATTTGGTAAAAAAAAAATCCATCAGATGATTTTTTTTTCTTTAATCCATGTATTTCTCATTTCTCATGAACACATATTTCATTTAAATGTAGAAATTAGGAGAAGACCCTGGATTAGAGCAAAACACACATTACAAAACCATAAAACCATTATTTCTGTAGGGTTACAATTGTAGATAAAATAAAATACACACATTTTAACACATTAGCCCATAACGAACATTCTATTCTTCTGAAGTCTCGTTAATACTTCATCAGAGTTGAGAGAGAGAGAGAGAGAGAGAGAGATTGAGAGAGATTTAGCAGAAGTAGGGCGTTTTGCACATGGAACATGCACAGCGTGTTTACCAAGCATGAACTCATTACAATAGAATGTTCAAAGGAGTTGATCAAATTTGTTTTGTCAGGGGTGATATCGATTAATAATAATATGCAAGACTAGCAATCAGTATTTGGAACAGATATATATTTGCAGTAGAAAATATTGGTGTCAAACTTTTGAATAGCAGACTCAAACATTGAACTTTGAAAGTCCTTAAAGCGTATTTTTATGTTTTAAAAAAGAGTCAGACTGGTTCAGGTCATGTTTGGTAATGTTAATAGTAGCTGTTTTGGGTTGAGACTGAGAGTATGAGTGACCTCGGTAAGTAACATGCCAGAATTAAGGTTTTAACCAGGGGTGCCCAAACCTGTCCAGAAGGGGCCGCTGTGGGTGCAGGTTTTCATTCCAACCGAGCAGGAGGCACATCTGATTCCACCTCTGTAATCAGTTGGTCTTGGTTTTCAGTTACTCAGGTGTGGTTCTTCTTCTTGGTTGGAACGAAAACCTGCACCCACAGCGGCCC
>JBBPCX010000028.1:3423678-3435716 GCA_037974365.1 Hydrocynus forskahlii | reverse complement strand
TCAGTTGGTCTTGGTTTTCAGTTACTCAGGTGTGGCTTCTTCTTGGTTGGAACGAAAACCTGCACCCACAGCGGCCCCTTCTGGACAGGTTTGGGCACCCCTGGTTTTAACCTGTCAGTTTTTTGCTAGTCATCTGGCAAAGTCATGTATCAGCAAATTAACTTCACGTTTAATACTGCTTTCATATTAGCTCTGGCTTACGTTACTACGTCTTGGCTGCATCTGAAAACAAAAACTCAGGGTAAGCAATGTTACGTTTGCATTATGGTGGCTAACATAAATTCTAGTTGCACATTGCTCAAATATTGAACTATTATATATACATAAGATGTAACTGTACATGTTATAATGTGTATATCACTGCAACGAAGTGTATTACTCTGGCATTTTTAGTGTAACTGGGAAACTGGTGGCCTGAATAATTTAAATATTGTAGCTTCTAGTTGCTATGGATATTTTTGTCTGTTTTAAACCTTCCTACCCCGGCTTAATTCTCTTCCTGACGTTTTCAGAGTTAAAAACGTATTCATCACGGGTTTAAATAGAACATTTTATTATAAAACCATAAGAAAAGTGGCACAAAGTTACATGAAGTTGGAAAATAATGACATGATGTCATGCCTGGGTACCACTAGCTGAAGGGCCTAGAAACAAAATGAAATATTAAAATGGCAGACAATGTTTAGACAAACGACCAAATTCATGTTATTGGTTTGGCATTAAATATACTTGTACAGACCCGCAAACCACCGAAGGTTTTTGATTTAAAGGTGCAACCTTATGATGTCAAGCCATTTTAATATTTCATTTTGTTTCTAGGCCCTTCAGCTAGTGTTACCCAGGCATGACATCATGTCATTATTTTCTAACTTCATGTAAATTTCTTATGACGTCGCTTGATGGCCATTGCATTCGATGAGTCAGTGCGTAATTCCAGATGCTGCCATCAGTCATTTCTATCTCACTGTGCAGCAATGTTCGGTGCAGCAGATAATAACTTAGCCTTCAGTAGCATTCTTAAAAACAAAGCTTCATCCTCAGTGGTGCATGTTCTGGAAAGTGGTTTTGGCAGAGAGGGCAGGATGACAAGCTGTTTCATTTTGTCGACTGGGTTGTTTTTGTTCTGTTTCTTTTTGCCATGGAGGCGTAGCTTTAGGTGTAGCTGAAATGTTACCTGAGGAAAACCTGCAATATCACTAAAGCTCAGAAAAGCATGTTAAGACATACAGTGATGCAATATCGTAATGAGAAATACCATCATATTTCCCAGCCCTATTAGTCCTCTACCATAGAAATTCTCAGAGTTTTCCCCTCGCTAGCATTCCCAGACCCATAACCATCAAGTCATATCAGGTGTTCTAGAGCATCAAAAAGGTTCTGAGTGGGAGCCCTCTCAGATGTGCCTTTGCTGCAGCAGAAAATACATTTCATTGGATCCATTAATCTTTTGTCTGCTTTTGCTCATATCTGAACGACGTCAAAACAATGTTTCCTTTTCATCATCAGACGACGTATTCCTCCCTAAAGACCTCGACCCGACGGAGATGGACGAGATCGATCGTGAGGTTGAATACTTTAAGAGGTGAAGCCCTGTCCATCTAAAACTATGTAACTTTAATGAATTGTGCAGTTGAACTGTCTCTTCTTTTTCTGTCGCTGGTGTCCTCCTCACGTTCTCTTTTTCTGCAGGTTTTGCCTCGATTCAGCCAAACAAACTCGACAGAAGGTGGCTGTGAACTGGTCGAACTTCAGCCTGAAAAAGATGCCCTCAAATGCAGCTCAGTAACACATGAACGATGGTAAATGGACCTGCCCCCCCAACTTCCCGACAAGACTGCTCAACACACGTTTGACTCACTGTATTGAACACCCGATTGGCCTGTGGTCACTGTAGTCGACACCTGATTGGCCTTTGGCCACTTTGCTCAACACTTGATTGGCTGGACGTCACCCCTGTCTACGCCCTCTTTTCACTAAGCCACGGGACCTCGGTCTACATAATCATCTATCGGAGCGTTTTTATCGTACATGTTCGTAGAGCGGGATCGCACGGAGGCCTGCCTTTAGCCCCATTTCTCTCTCTGTTGCGTCGAAGCGGTCAGCCGAAATGTGTTTTGGTCACCACTCTTGGATTTCTTTACTTCATTTGTAGTATGTAAACAGTTATTTTACAATAAAAACGTTTTAAATCAGAACGACAGCACGCCTTGACCCGTCATACCATTTTTCTTTTCCCCTGTGTGTTTTCCAAAAGGTACTTTTCTATCAACTCATGGACATTCAGGATTATCATGGATATGGAGAATACAGTTCACTCCCCATAAATACTGACAGAATAATTTTAAAATTCAAAATTACAAATTGTTGATTGAATTACGGTTTTCATGACGTCTACTTAAAAAAAAAAAAAAAAAGTCCAGCATCTATTGTGCTCTGACAGGTGAAAACAAATTATCTTTCTTTTTTTTTTCCCAATGCAATCCCAGAGAAATATAGAGTGAACTGGTCCGAGCTGGTATTTATTGAACTACTCTGTTTTACAGCACAGTACAGATACGTGGGACCAGGTCCTCAGTAGCTTCCCCGAGACACATGAGTACATTTAAATACAGGTGTGTTTGAATTAACATCAAAAGACTGCAGCACCTGCTAACAGAAATGATCCTTTCCCACATTTCTTAGATGAAGTGTTTTAACAACTTGGACATTTCAAAAAATAAACTGAAATTAAAAGGCAAATGAACACTAATGTATAGTCCAGTTTTAAAAACTCACTTCCTCTGAGGAAGGACACATTGACTAAATCACCCTTGCATGATGCTCAAAACTGACAGAAGCCCAATTTAGTCGCTCTAAATTGGGCCCTCCAGCTCACATGGCCTTTCTGGTTGGCGCTGGCGGTTAGACGTCTTGTCTGTTGTGCTATTAAGAATCCTCCTCGGTAGTCCTTTGGCTGTAGATTTGTACTGTGACCATGTTTGCGGCTCCGTTGCTCGACAGGTCCGTTTTAGCCGCATGCTAGTGTCCAGCCGCTCCTTAGCGCTGCTTGTGTAGTTTGGGTAGGCTGGTGCGCTTCCGGTTCGAATGAGAGCGTCTCCTTTCCTCCATCCTTCTCTCCGCTGTTTGTACGTGACATTTGGTATCGAGAACGGTTTTCTTTTTCCTCCGTTAATGCGAGAAGTTCGAAGCTTCGCTGCAGTGGTACACCGCTCATGACCTTTTGACCTTTAGACCTTAACCCTGACATCGCTCTGCACTTGTGTCGGCACATTTTTTCATGTACTTTCAAACCGATTCCTTTCTGGAAAAAGAATCCAAAATACAAATTTTTGACATGATTTTGAAAATTAGGGATATGATAAATTATGTACTTTTTTTTTTCTTTCCTTCGAAGGATTAAGATGAAAAATGATGGGTTTTTAAAAATCTGAGCTATTGTTTTCATATTCTCCATCTCTGATGCTATCCAGGTTCTAGTAAAACTAGAAGATATTATCTTAAACGTTTGGAATGTAGATTTATACTATACCATTAATGGCCAAGTGTATGTTGGCTATCTTTTTGTTTGTTTGTTTGTTTGTTTTTTTGTTTTTTTTTTATTATTATTCACTTTTGATACTGTGAAAATCTTTCGTTCAGAAAGATTAAAACATTACAGTTTTGACAAAAAAAGTGTCATGTTTGCTTTCAAGCTCCAGTATTGATTTGTCTTGGTGTTCTGCAGGATTGGCATGGAAAGGTAAGTGCAAGAAGATTCTGGTGAAAAATTCCAGCTAATGAAGAGTCATAAATGTACAGCAATAATTCTGAAATAGTCCTCTGGACGAATACTTATCAGAGTTAAAAGAGGATTAGACTTTGACCATCTGGATAAAAAAGTCTCAATAATATATATATTTTTTAGATATTCAGTCATTAAAAAAAAAACAAAACAATGAAATAGTTCAAAAATTAATACAAATATTAGATTAGACATTCAAAGTAATAAAAACAAACAAAAAATGAATAAACTGTTGAATACAAATCAATGTGAATTAATAAAAAATTAAAATACCAAATATTTAAATTTTAAATAGCTTTGTGGTAGATGCACAAGTGAAAATGTGAAAAAAGATATTTGTATAACTGCATAGTGCCTTTGTATAAATCACACATCCACCTTTTAAACTTCTCAGCCTTTCAAATATTCTGTTAATTTGAGTTTCTCTTTGTTTACATGTCACTGTGGTATTTTCTGTCTTTTAGTTTATAATTTTGAAAGTGACCATTTATCACACCATAGCACACAGTGTGGACCACACGAGTTTCACATACATATGTATATGTGTACATATATACACACACACACACACATATATATGTGTGTGTGTGTGTGTGTATATGTACATACGTATGTGAAACTCCTATCTTATGTTTTTCCCATAATATGGACCCGTTAATCTTTACGTCCTCCTTTTTCATGTCAAATATTTTTTTTATCTTAACATGCAAGTGCCATGTATTTGTAAAACGATTTTTTGTCGGTCGGGTTTGGACCTGTCCGCTCGTCGTCGATGTAGGACCTTGCTGTAAACAGTAGCGGCTCGCTGGAGGACGCCGAATTATTTCCTTTTAATAGAAGATTATTAGCACGAAAACTAAGTTCAGAATTAAAGGTATTCTCTCCGGACAATGGACGAAGAAGCTCGACCGAAAAAAGTACGTTGTGTTCGTTATTTAGCTGTATTAACAAACCGTAGCTGTTAGTACGCTTGCTAGTAAGCGGGCTAGCTCCCTAGCTCGTTTCTTTACGTTGGGTCAGGCCAGCACTAAGAAGATTTAAACGATTAGCTATGTTATTTGCTTATCCTAAAGTTAAACGTGTTAATATGTTGTGATATATGTGTCAGATTATATATACAAAAATTACAGTATTAGCTTACTTGCTAGCTTCGCAAGTTGGTTACCCTGTTGCTGTTTTAAAGTTTTGCGGCCTGTTTTTGAATATTGTCTCGTTGATGTTTCACTCACCAAACGCGTCATTAGGTTAAATAGACAATGAATAAGGGAAGGACTATGCTGTACAACAATTTTCCACACTTTATTATACTCACCATTGCTTAACCAGTACTACTTTGATGTTAAGGAGAAAAAAACAGTCGAAACACTTGTTCAGATTAGGGGACTCCCAGTATGGACGATTATAAGCACAAAAATTCAAATAGCAATTCATTTTGCAACTGGCAATCAAATATTCAATCAGAGCATGTACTTGTCAATTCAATATTCAATCTGAGCATGTCATTTGAAAACATTACAAATGGAATTTGAATTTTTGTGCTTATAATCTACCATACTCCCAGAGCTGTAGTTGCTCAAGAACCAAATTTACTGTCTTCCCACTTTTAACATCCCCTTTTTAACCCAGCCAAGTGCAGTACAAGTGGGAAACACTACAAGTGGGGAACTGGTGTAGTGTACTGCACAGCCTGCCTTCTACACTCTAATAATTGTTCCATTATATGTCCAAGCATCAGCAGAGTGGTTTAAAGCTCCACCGTCTTGAGCTGTGCAGGAGTGGAACTGTCTTCTTTTGAACGGTGAAGCACAGTTGAGCTGGGGTGAACTAATAATCAAACATCAATATCTGGTCTTGTGGCTAATTGCTATCAAATCCTCAAAGCAATGTTCCACACCCTAAGGTAAAGTCTTCCTAGAAAACTACAGCCCGTAACTTTTCACCTTTTATTCTGCAGCGAAACCACTCAGATGAGAAGTCTGCTTCAGAACCTTCTGATGATGAAGATTATGTACCCTACGTTCCTGTTAAGATCAGGAAACAGCAGAGAGTGAGTACTCAGTGTTGGGTTTGTTTTGTTATCTCGTCATTCACATATCTGGGGTGCCTGGTAGTTAGGGAGTTGCCCCTGTGTCTCGGGTTCAAATCACAGGCCTGTCAGTGACACCACTGAGATACCCTTGAGCAAAGTACCCTCACAGTGGTCCCCAGGCACTGCATCGATGGCTGCCCACTGCTTCTCTCAGAGAAGTGTGTTAAATGGAGAGAACAATGTTGTGCCGTTCACACTGTGCACTGTGCTGTGCTGTGGTGTGTTCAAATAATGACAAATTTTACATATTTTTTGGAGGTGCATGAATGAAGTTGTTTATTATAAACATGAACTTTCTAATAAACAGAGTTAACACATATGAATGATATACGGTAAATGTAAAAAAAAAAAAAAAATGTGTTGTGATGTGGTTAAAAAAAGTATAAAAATGCTTATTTTTATAGTGTAAACCCTAAATATGCCCCAACATATGCTACCAAAACAATTTAATTTCATTTTAAACTCCCTACCCTTAAAGAAAATGTAAAAGTAAACCCGTATTCGTACTGTACAGTTTACACTGAACTCCCGCAGTGCTAGAATGTAAATACCGATGTTCCCCCTGTGTTGACTGTACTGTAATTCATGCACGTGTGTTTTATTTGGTATAAGCAGGTAAATACAGTAATAAATTCATTTAATTTACAGTAATAAATATACAGGGCTTTAAGAAGAACAGAATTCAAAACAGGAGAACACTCGAGACGCTCCACGGGGAAAATTCTGGACTGCAGCGTCACAGGGCAGCAGCCAATCAGCAGCAAGGAGAAATAAATACCGCTCTCGGATTGGCTACTTTCAAACCTCTTGCCTCTGAGTACAGCGGTGTTTCACCTCCCAAGATGCCTTTCTTTGTGTTTCTCTCCACAGTACCAAAACATTTATACAGTTATATTTTATATGGAAATGTAGCTGAATTTATGTTAATACAATATGTATATGTTGCCACGAAAAAAACAGTGATGTCCGAGTCTCGTCCACCATGCCCCCCCCCTCCTGTCCTCGTGCTGGTTGTTTATGTTTGGGCGGTGCTTAGCAACCCAGAATGAGGACGAGGGGGCGTGGCGGACGAGGCCCAGACGTCATAAACGCAAAAACACATGTGGAGGATTTCTGCAGTTTCTGTGTTAGTGCAGGAGTTTCGGAGAACAATTATTAGTTCGGTTCTCAGAAAAATCTGGACTGAAACCGCGATAGCTGATCCGTGTTAAAGTGGGGGGGTTACTGTATATGTTATGGATACGTTTTTCATCCGATATTAAACCTTGTGATGTGTGTGTGGGTTCTTAGCTGCAGAAGATAATGCATCTCCGAGGGAAGGGTTTGACAGAGGAGGAGCAGAAGGACAGCGGAGCTGAACAGAAAGATGAAGATGAGGGTCTGGGGCCCCGCTCCAACGTCAGTCTGCTGGATCAGCACCAGCACCTAAAGGAGAAAGCAGAGGGTATGATGCACACTCCAGGTTCTGCTGTTTAACAGGCAGATTGTTTAGGTTTAGGCACACATGGTTCCTAATTTTGTTTTTTAAAGGTATTTTTTTCTGACTTATGGCTTTCTAAAAGCAAAGCTGTTTTGCTATTTTTCCATAGATTGCAGCCTCATCTATGTTCTTGTTTTTTTTTTTTTTCTGTTGCAGCACGGAAGGAGTCAGCAAAGGAGAAACAGCTGAAGGAGGAGGAGAAAATTTTGGAAAGTGTGGCTGAGGGCCGAGGCAAGTATTACAGCAACGCTGAAATTTATGACATCCCGGTTCCTTATACAGAGGCACGCATACATTTCTCACAGCTGTAAAAATACGTAAAACACACCTGAGTTTTGTGATTGGTTAAGGTTTGTGGGTGATTAGTAAAACCGCTTAGGCTGGGCATAAAATCCAGCTTTTGAAAATAGACAGCATCACACACTTTTAAAGAATTACATTTACATTACAAGAAGTCGGTTCTTTGACTAAATTTGGTAAAACGAAGAGGCGTCTGGGAGCCAAAAGAGCCGGAGCTTCTTGGTGATCTGATCCAAATGATCCGCAATTCCCATAACTGGCTCTTGATCAAGCCTCACTATAATCACATGATAGATTAGAAGGAACGGCAGACCTGGGTTGAGCGTATCTGCACATAATTATAAGTTGTCATTTTTCTTGTATTTTAGTTATTTCTCTTGGTTGTGGGAGACAATTGCCATTAGCAACTGAAATGAAAAAATTAGTCACAAAATAAATAATCTAGAAGCTTTGGCAACCATTTTAGTGGCCATCGGGAGCCCTGTGTTACAGCAGCAGGCCATGTCCTGTAAGGGTCTTGCCCAAGGACTCTTATTGTTAGTGCTGTGATGAGCTGTCTTGGCAGCAGAGGCCAGTTGTATTAATGAGTTTGGGCAACGAAAAGCCCTCAGAGATCGAACTGTCACTTGATACAAACATAGCTAAAGTGTCCCAGGCCTGTTTGTCACAAAAAGTGTGAAATTGCAAACTGGGGATAAATATGGGGTGGGGATGCAGATGAGTGAGAGCTGGAGGAATATTTTACTAGAAACGGCCAGCCGACTTGAAATTTTAAAGAAGTGACCTGATGCCTCAGAACAAACATCATTAACATAATTGTGAATGTAACATACTTGTGTGTGTTCAGCCAGCAGCCTTTTATTTCTTTCTCCTCCGTTTTTCACTCCTGACCAAGCTCTCAGACTGTAAAATTATATCAAATTGTGATAATTTGTCCAAATGAGCAAACTTGAGGTAAATATTAATCTAGAAATTACACGGCCATGAATATAAGTATAGTGCATCATCTCAGTAATTTGTCTCATATTTAATATGCCATGGCATAGATTTGTGTATTAATAGTCCATCCGGATGCAACCATGAGTGATTCATCAAACACCATTAAATTACACTATTGTCTTTTTTTCAGCTTTAATGTCTGTCAAGGAAATGGCCAAAGGCATCACATATGAAGACTCTATTAGAACAAGGTGAGGAAAATGAATCAGTCGTATATTGTGCTGGATTAGAGGTGGCTACGTACCAAGATCTGTTGAACATCATTTCACATGCATTTCCTAACCTTTTTTTTTATAAACACTGAGTTTAAACAGTAAAAGAGCTACGTGCTGTGCTCAGCAGTCCTGGGCTGTACAGAATAAATGCTCAGGATACTTTTTTTTTTCTCCTCTGCTTGAAGCTGGAAGGCCCCTCGCTACATATTAAACATGCCAACGGCAAGACATGAGCGAGTACGGAAGAAGTATCACATCCTGGTGGAGGGCGATGGTATCCCTCCCCCAGTTAAGAGCTTCAGAGAAATGAAGTTCCCTCAAGGTAACCGACAGTCTTATGGATTATTGTTTTATGTGTTTTGGTTTTTTTTTTCCCAAGAAATTGACAAACATCTTTTGAACGTTTCTAGCCATTCTGAAAGGCCTGAAGAAGAAAGGAATCGTGCACCCAACACCCATTCAGATACAGGGAATCCCGACCATGTAAGTTGAGTCAAGATGCTCATGTTGCTGAACTGAGGAGCAACTTGCTGTAAATAGTTAATGCTTTCTGCTTCTCTCTGTGTGTGTAGTCTGTCTGGCAGAGATATGATTGGCATTGCGTTCACGGGCTCAGGAAAGACTCTGGTGTTCACTTTACCCATCATCATGTTCTGTCTGGAGCAGGAGAAACGACTACCCTTCTGCAAGAGAGAAGGGCCTTACGGACTCATCATCTGTCCTTCTGTATGTATATGTGCACTCACACATACAGCCATACGTTTTTTTTAAATGTTTATTGCTTTTGTAGTGTGTGTGAGTGTGTCTGTGTAAAATGTGCAGGTCACTGTTGTTTTATACACTATGGACCACACGTGATTCAAAATTCCAAACCCCAAAAAAATTTGGAGAAAATATAAACAATATATATAAATCATTTGTTATACCTTGGAAATGTTAAACTACACATCACTCTTACATTATTTTACAACTGCAACAATTAAAACAGTGATGTTAAGAGCAGTGTGTGTGCATGCGTGACTCATCCATCAGAAACTGAATCAGGAGTGAAGCTGCTGGAATACAGACCATAGAAAAGCTGCTCTCTACACACACACACACTGCAATAGTTCAGAAAAGAATAGACACCTGTGCATTTTACATGTACGCACGCACGTACACATACACTCACTCACTAACTCACACATGCTCACACACACACACACACACACACACACACACTGCCACAAACTGCAGTGAACAGTCTATCTGTGTATCTATCTATCTATCTATCTATCTATCTGTCTGTCTATCTATCTATCCATTCTTTCTTTTGTTCGTTCTTTCTCTCTTTCTCTTTCTTTTTTTTTAAAAATGGGGTGTGTACCGGGTGACACTGTTTTGCATCTCTCAATACAAACTTGGTGGTGACAGTTGTTGTGCCTGATTCTGCCTGCAGAGGGAGCTGGCGAGGCAGACCCACGGGATCATTGAGTACTACTGTAAGCTGCTGGAGGATGAAGGTGCTCCCCAGATGCGCTGTGCCCTGTGTATTGGAGGCATGTCAGTCAAAGAGCAGATGGAAGTAGTCAAACAGTAAGTCCAGGGCATGGAACTCCATCTTTTTTTCTGCATGAAGAGAACCCTGACAACAGGCTGATGCATTTAATGCGAAAACACTTGTTTTTATTTATTTTTTGCTGAGTTCACCATGTTGGGATGTAAAAACACAAAATATTATGTGCCATTACTTTTGTAGAGGCTACATTTCATGTAATTTTTTTTTATTGTATTAAATTCAGCAAATAAACAGTATTTGTTTATGCAGACGTGTATTATCCTTAGATGAAGCATACATGTTTTCGCTCAGAAAAATAATCAGAATGTGTCATTTGACCAGGCCGCATTTGAACCTTGAATGTGTAGATGTGGAGGCAACCACTTCCTCAGGGCTCCACTACATGCCCATTTAAACTCAGAGTTATGTATTTTGCAGTGGGGTGCACATGATGGTGGCCACCCCTGGCCGGTTGATGGATCTGCTGAATAAGAAGATGGTGAGTCTGGATATATGTCGCTACCTGGCTCTAGATGAGGCTGACAGGATGATTGACATGGGCTTTGAGGAGGACATCAGGACCATCTTCTCTTACTTTAAGGTACAAAATAATTGGTAACTGTGTTGTTGCAGCATGTCACCCAACTTTTACCTCCATTCCTGACAGCATGTAGATTTTTTTTGGACTGCATGTTTTCTTTATCTGAACAGTGCATGCTTGGTATTTGTGGTTCAGGGCCAGAGACAGACACTGCTGTTCAGTGCCACCATGCCCAAGAAGATTCAAAACTTTGCCAAAAGCGCCCTGGTCAAACCCATCACCATCAACGTGGGCCGAGCTGGGGCTGCGAGCTTGGATGTCATTCAGGTGAAACCTTTACACTTCATAAAAAACAAAAACAAAACAAAAAAACAAGTAAATGTATCAGTACAGATTCTAAACCAGGGGATATAATAAAGCCAGTAAAAGTTGGGTGTGTCCATAGCACTGCATAAATGGCAAGTTTTTCTTATTTAACTTATCAGCAGAAAGGCTTAATGACTTTGTGCTTGAGGTTATCTGCTACAGGAAAAATGCTGAGCCATGACACTCCATAAAAATCTGCTTTACCCCACCAAAACTAAGGGTATAACGATACAGTCAACTCACAATTTGGTTTGATACACAAATCGAGGCTCACTGTTCGATACACCTGCAATATGTTCAGCAAAGTAACACAATTCAATATTCTCTCAATATTTGAAATCTGAATGGAGCTGAATTATGACTGTATTCACTGGAGCTGGATGTGGGTGTGATGAACTGAGTTGTTGACGGTCACCGGTTTAAAACTATAAACAATGCAGATACATCATATATTACTTTAGACGGTTTATTCTCCAGTGTCACATTGTTTGCGTTATCATATTTCGATGCAGTGTTACTACAATGCAGAGTTGGTCAGGGATGTACACGACCTGCCAAAAGTCTGGACACACCTTCTCGTTCACCGATTTCCTTTGTTTTTATTATGGGCTACATTGTAGATTAATACTGAAAACATCACCTACTGCTCTGAGGACAGCTTTGCACACTCTTGGCATTTTTTCACTCAGATTCATGAGGAATCGACCTGGAATGGTGTTTAATTAACAGG
>JBBPCX010000028.1:3408136-3411225 GCA_037974365.1 Hydrocynus forskahlii | reverse complement strand
TGTTGAGGAGAGACTCTGAGTGTGTTGGGAGGAGGATGTTGAGGAGAGACTCTGAGTGTGTTGGGAGGAGGATGTTGTGGAGAGACTCTGAGTGTGTTGGGAGGAGGATGTTGTGGAGAGACTCTGAGTGTGTTGGGAGGGGGATGGTGAGGAGAGACTGAGTGTGTTGGGAGGAGGATGTTGAGGAGAGACTCTCAATATTTACTTTACTCATAATTCTCTTGCAGTGTGCTGTAATAAGGCCTAAGAAAAGGCTACTTAACCTGGGCCTTGGATCTGTTAGAGCTAACTGGCCCTTGTTTGTTTTTCTGAGAACAAAGAATTTTGTTCTCTTTGTAAAGTGCGGGACCTACATACTGTCTTGTGAGAATATGTGAGAATATTGCATAATATTTTCTTAGGGGATTAATTAATTCAGTCAAGACCAGTATTTAATATTAATGTCATAAAAAATGAATAGACTTCATAAAGGGGCGGGGGGGGTTTGGGGGGTGAGGGTTCTCCCACTAATTCAAGGATACTGGAGGGACTATTGTTGTTTGTTTTTATGGTGTCCCATTGTGAAGGCAGCGTCAGAATGAATTAAACAACATGGTGAGGGAGAGAGACAGAGAGAGAGAAAGAGAAAGAGAGTAGAAATTCAAAAACACCCCCTCTAAACTCAGGAGCGTAGTGAAGCATAACTATCCGAGCATGCAGGAGCTGAGGAGGCTGTTTTTAATAAGGCTGTTACATATTTAAAGCCACCCTAGGTGGGTTTGCATTGATATGAGTATTTGCAGACATCAGAAGCTGTTAAGGTCAGTGGAACATTCAACACCATAACAACTCTCTGCGGAGCAGGCGAACATTGTCCTCTTTGGGCTTTGAGTGGATATAAATGATTGAGCTACGAGCTCTCGAGGTTGAAACAAGGTTACTGTAGGTCTTCCCAGAACTGCTTAGGGTCAAAGTGGGTCAGAGAATTTTGAGACATCAAACATTAGCGATATACAATAAGAAGCAAGCCTGAGCAACCTGAATAGCTACTGTACGCCATTGTGTATTCACAAAAATATCAATATACTAATGTTTTACTAATTACACTGAGAAACAGATATATTGTGAGTTTTATACAGCAGTGTTTAATGCAGAAATTTTTTATTTCCTTCTCAATAAGTCGGTATAGCAGCTGTGCTTGAACTTTTGATGCTTATAACTGCTAATAGGTCATTTACAATTACATTGCTGTAGTTGAGAAAGGGCTGTCCAGTATTATGACCTGCAAGTTACTTGTACAATGTGTCTTATGGTCATTAGCCTTGGCTTTAACTACTTATTTAGTCCAAATGCGTTTCCTACTGCTCTGGATCACAAGCTAGCTAATATGGTATCAGAGAGTGTGTGTGTGGTGAAGTGTACTGTTAATATGTATTAGCATCCTGTTCCCTGCCCTAGTCTGCACATGAAAAATCTATACTTTGGGCAAGACTCTAATACTATATTTAAATACATCTGTTACATTCAAGGGTGAGCTACAAGGCTACCAGGCTACAGATATTTCCTGGGATTGTCTGTTTGTCATAAATATCTTTTTTTTTTTCTGCTCGAGCATCTAAACCAGGGTTAACAGAGAAGGCTGTAAAATGCCTCCATTAAACAAAGCTACCAGTCTGTTGAATTACATCATGATTAAAACTTGAAAGAGAAGAATGAGGGTAAAAGTACCATGTGGACCACTGCTGTAGCACAAAAACAGCCACACTCTGAAAAACAGTGAATGTTGTTGTTTGAAACTCATAAACCATCATGAGAAATTAAACTCACAATGGATCAAGACAGATCTGCCCATTTTCCTTTGCCTTACCATGGGACGACTGATGGGTCGCCCCTGAACCCCAAAGCGACAAATGCCAGAGACTGTTTTGGGACGCCAGCCGACCCCCTGATGGCTTAACAACCCAGGAGCTGCACAGCATGGGGGGTGTCCGAGACCACTCACTCTATCGATGTGTTTGTTGGGCCACAGCACGCTAAAAACCAATGTAACTCTTGAAGAGAGCTCAGAATGAGAATAAATGGTAGGTGTCAATCCTGCGGGGGAAAGCTGGTCAGCTGGAGAGCAAAAGATGTATGACCGCATGAGGATGGGTAATTCACCCCTCCGCAGAGAGCGGAGAGGGGGCAGAAGGGCACGGCTGACATTGTCGCCAGCGGCCCATGAAAGGACAGGAAAGTTTCTTCTCAGTGGTTGTGCCTCCTAGGTCATGACTTGTGGACACTTCTAGAAGTGTCGTGGGACTTTTGTTCATTTAATTTAAAGTATCGCATGGCACTTCTGGAGAGTGTTTTAAATTTGCATATTTCTAGCCTTTTGGACAAAATTGAGTACGATTTTTTTTTCGTTGTATGCCCACCTAATTGATCTGTTTAGGTTAAACATCTCATTGGCCACTTTATTAGAAACCACGCTGTCGTAGCGCCACCTTGCTGGGGTACAGTTAGACACTGCAGCTCATGTGTCAGTGTTAGCCATCCTCTAGTCCATAAATGGTCACTTTCTGACCACAGAGCTGCTCTTGGCTGGATAACGTTGGCTGGTGGACCATACTCAATCTGGGAGTGACACTGATGTGTGGAGAAACCCAGTTTACCACACTCGCTACATCACTAAAACCCATTCATGGTGGAATGAGACTTGCAGGGTGCCGTGAAGCAAAATAGTTTCCAAAGAAAACTAATTTGCCACTAGTTTACCATCATCAACATTCCATGTATCTCTCAGAGACACATTAAGCATCATTGGTGGTCAATAAGTAAATAATATGATGACATTTGTGCTCAAGACATCTGGTTCCATTCACCACCACTGTGAGGAAATCCAAGTGGGTTATTTTCTCTACACTATTATGCACTAATGTGTTCTTGTTTAATGAAAGCAGGCCAGTGAGTGTGTATCTGCAAGTCAGTACAAACTTTGCTACCTGAAGGTGGTGTAAAATTAAGTGTCAGCTTTATCTGAGCGATACAATGACTGAAGGTCAGGAAACAAGGGCAATACAGAAGGTCACTGGACCACCGGTGCTTTATTGTGGAGGCTGCGTAAGATA
>JBBPCX010000028.1:3398136-3403136 GCA_037974365.1 Hydrocynus forskahlii | reverse complement strand
CTTTTTTGCCACGATCTGCTCTGATTTAGGTCAGATTAGACTGAGGCCATAAAGGTGAAATATAAAGAAAACGGGTTGAGCCGTTTTACAGTCAGTTCATGTTGATCCCTCAGCTATTCTATGCCGAGAGTAACAACTATAACTAAAACTAAAACCACTATAGCGTACTGCATAAAACAATACTGTCCAAGTTTGATACTCAGTGATGCCACAGCCATCTGTGAGTTCAAAAGAGCAAAGTTGGCCTTTACATATCTGGGTGGCTAGGATGTCCCTCCCTCTCTGTCCAATGCTGACCATCAGGTAATGTAACAGAATGGCTTAGTGTTGTCCTCCCAGCATGTTGCCTTAGTGGCAGTTTGAAAAAATGGACTGGTGCTTCACATACACAACCCAGAAGACATCTTAGCCAGTGTTAAAATGGTTAAAAACAATTGGGGAGGAAAATGTCTTTTTGGGATGTCTACACTGCCTAAAATGTCCAGGATCTGGCTTTGCCAAACCTGACCCAGTTTTAACTAGTTTGTCTTTACTGAGTTATCAAGCTTGTCCTGGTGGAATAAGCTGGTATTTTACACATTTGTCATACATTTCTCATGTGTAATAAACTGGTGCTAAAGTTGAGCTACAGGTTTTATTTCTGAACTTACAATGTGCACATGCACTGTAGGAGTCCAGTGAGTGGTACCTAAAAATCACAGAGATGATCCTTGATATAGGGTGACATGGTGGCACAGTGGCCAAGGGACCTTTCTGTGTGGGTCTTTGAATAGTTCATATAACTCGTGTGTGCTTGTTTTAGGGTGAACACCTTAGCAACCATCTGCATTATCATTGTAACCACTCAGCAACACCCCAGAAACTATCATAAATGCTGTAGAGGCTGCCTGGTAATTGCGTAAGCCACACAGTCACATGTTGCATTGTCTTGCGGAAATGCATCTCTAAATATGCTTTATTTTCATGTTTTTATAACGGTTAGGTGTTCCACTTCACACTTTACTCTGGTGGTGTCATTAAAGCAGGTTGAGGTGCAAAACGAGGAAAGTGTGTGCAGTGCTGTGGACTAGGCTGTACAATTCAAATACACTGCCACAGTAGATCATGTTATGACGTGCTTGATATAGACTTTTCCAAGACATTAAATTAAAAAAAGTAAATAGTTCTGCACTTGTTTACCATAACTATCGTTATGTGGTGAAGGTAGAAGCGGTGTCTTCAGTAAGGGTGGTTGATTTCACTAACTGGAGGAAGCATCTGGATGCTCTGGACACAGACTGTACGTGGACGAACGATGCCAGGGCTCTGTGAAATGGCCGCAATAAATAGGTCTGGCTCTGCCAGATTTATCTGCATGACTTCAGATCTAACGCTGTGCTGTATTTACTCCTCCTGGAGCTGTCCAGTCCTGTTGTCTGGGCTGCTATGTCCCTCCTGTGAGATCTAATAAAACAAAAAAGGAAAAAAAAAAAGAAACAGAGGCAAATAGATGTTTCTGAATGACCTCAAGTCTCGGAGGAGCCTCTCCCCATGAATAAGATATGCGGGCCGTAACTGCATCCTGTCGCCGGCCCCCGGCCGTCTTGCCATCTCGTCTCCCTCGAGGGAAGAGCTGGGGGGTGGAAGCGCTCAGGGGACGGCCGACGGCAGGACGGAGCCGGATTCACCAAAGCCCAGAGAAACCCAAGCTCCTCTCGCTGCGTCATCTTGAAGCGGAGATTTATTAGCCATCAGGGACAGTTCAGCCCTCGTGCTGTATTGTGTGGCTATTTGGCCCATCTCACTGTTCGAGGCGCCTGTGCCACTGTCCTTGTGGGGATTTATTTAACGGCCGACTCATAGATGGTATATCAACTCACATTCTCTCCATTTTCTCTCTCTTTCTCTCTCTCTCTCTCTCTCTCTCTCTGTCCCCCTCTCCCTCTCTCTCGCACACGCACTCCTTTCATCGCCCTCTCCTTCTCAGAGTGTTTTATCTCACAGCCACTCCTGGTGTGAGTGTGTGAGTGAGTGAGTGTATGTGTGTTTATGACCATAGCCAGTTTCCTGTTGTCATGACTCCGACTGTGATCTGTCCCTCCGGAGCTGATGACTTTGGGCTGGGTAATCCTAACAAGGTGCTACATTCGGAGATGGCTTCACCACTACAACTCACAGTGACAGTGGTTCTGTGGCCCTGATGATGAACACTAGATGTCCTGGACTTTTTGGAACCTAAAGATTTTGTACAGCCTTCCTAAACCTCTAATATGTTTAGGATTCGGCCTGGATTTTATGCTGCTATCTGCTTTCGACGATCTGCCCTGAAGATCTGAATGTGAAGTCCGATGCTGATACATATCAGCGGCTTTGCGAACTGTACTAAGTAGAAACACATAATTGGTCCTAAATGGACTTTGATAATGAAACAATTGTACTGTGAGTAATTTCAAGTGGTGCGCTGGGGATACGAACACCTGGGCACTGACAAATCCCTGAGCTGGGCTGAGCTGGGTGTTAAAAGGAAATTCTTCACCCAACACTGAATAAAAGCAGTTAGGGCACATTAAACCTCATTAAAATACAATCATGCTAACTGGTCCCCATTAGACGTCATTCATTGTTAGCTGTGTTAGCATTTTCAAATGCACTCCTTCACATGGGCTAATGCTCTGCCAAAAGGCCTTTAGTCCTGCATTGTTTCTGACATGACACAGCCCAAAATCCTGTAAGTATTTTAATCCGTTTGCAAAATGAACAGAATGTCTGTCTTAGTGACTCTTTTGTTTGGAGCAGTCAGTCATGGACATGTAGATCAGGACTGACAGGCGTTCATGGGGGCTGTCATAGTCGGTCTCGGCATATTTTTAGATACTCAGTGAAGCATTTTTCCCCAGTATACTGTAAAGACTGGAAGTTGGAAACGAACGCAGTCACATTTATTCAGTTTTGGTTTTTCGGTTCTATTGATCACAAGGAGGAGGCTGTATAATGACACAAACCTTAAGTGGTACATTGTTTCACAATGCACCCTTCAGACAGAGATCAGGGATCAAGACTGGTTGAGGCATTTGATTTCAACCTCTGAGCCAGTAAAGTAACAAAGCGTCAGGGTCGAACCGAATCAAGAGTGAAATTGTATGATAAACTAGGAGCAGAGGGAAGTTCGGCAAGTGGCATAGTGTCATGTTCCAGTCACGGCCATCAGAGGCCACAATTGGTTACTTGGTTTTGCTTTTGGGACTTTTATTATGGAAGGATTCGTTTTTTGTTTATTAGTCACAGGTGTCTTTTGTCTGGGTTAAGTGTTTGTGTTTGATGATTGGGTTTTGGAGTTTTACTTTGCGTATTTAAGGGGTTTTATGTTCTGTTTTAGTTGTGGGTCGACCATCACCATAGCTCTTTGTTTACTCCTGTCTCCGTTAGTTAAACAAAGTCTAGTATTTGAGTCTTGCTGTCATGCCAGGTTAGGTTTTTTGTTTTGGTAAATAAAGAATTTATTTAAATAAAGAATTTAAACTATCCTTGGTGTCAGTGTACCTGCCTGCGAGGAGAAGGAGGCCCAGCATGACAGATTGACCCACCGTACAACAAAGGGCGCAGCAAACGAGGCGTGCACGCCTGAGGAAGTGGAGTGGCTCCTGGGAGAACTTTCCACGCTCTCTCAGGAGCTCATCACACGGGACATGGCTGCCTATGGTGAAGCCAACTGGCCAGCCCCTCCGCCAGCGAGGAGGAAGCGGGAAAGAAAGCCCGCCTTGAGCACCTAGGCGAAGGCGCCGGACAGGGGTGCTCTTCCAGTCCATGTGCTGGTATCATGCCAGGACCCTTGATCCGTGAGGAGGAAGTGGGCACGGAAGACCGCCATGAGCTCCTTGGCGAAGGCGCCGAAGACGGGTGCTCTTTCAGTCTCCCGCTGGCTCTGAGGACCCTGGAGCAGGAGGTGGAGGAGAAAAAGTGCCACTTGGATGAGCTCGCGGGGCTGGTTGCGACTCTGGTTGTGGCCGTTTACCAACCGCAGCTCTGCGAGGCCACGCAGCCAGTCTCGCCTTTCCTCGAGGCCAAGCAGCCCGGCTCTCCGCCCTGCAGGAGAGCGCTCCTGAGTGTCGATGAGGCTGCACTCCCGAATGTCGATGAGGCTGCACTCCCACGCGTTGACGAGGCTACACTCTCGCGCTCCTGAGTCTCGACGCAACTACACTCCCGAGCATCAAGGCTGTGCTCTCGAGCAATGCGACTACGCTCCAGAGCATCGAGGCTGCGCTCCTGGGCGTCGACGAGACTGCGCTCCTGAGTCTCGATGCAACTACGCTCCCGAGCATCGAGGCTGTGCTCTCAAGCAACGTGACTATGCTCCTGAGCATTGACTCTGCGCTTCCGAGCAACGCAACTACGCTCCCGAGCATCGAGGCGGCGCTTCAGAGCGTTGAGGCAGCGCTCCCGAGCGTCGAGGCTGCACTCCAGCGACCCATGCCTGCACCCAGGAGACGCCTGCCACCTGTACCACATCCGAGGCGGTTTTGGATGCCAACGCCGGCGCCCCGGCTTCAACCTCCAGCCCCAGGTAGCATAGCAGTGGTTAGCGTGGGGGTTGAGCAAGAAGGCCTGAGCCCATAGACGTACTTGGTCCACTAGAAGAACCGCTAGCCTCATTAGTGGAGCCACTTAAGCTGCTAAACCGGTTAGCCCAGCAGCTACAGCCCATTT
Organism: Hydrocynus forskahlii; assembly: GCA_037974365.1. NCBI lineage: Eukaryota > Metazoa > Chordata > Actinopteri > Characiformes > Alestidae > Hydrocynus > Hydrocynus forskahlii. Next base: position 3,398,450 of record JBBPCX010000028.1, on the reverse strand, counting down.
TAGCCGCAGAGGGGCTCTTAGCCACACTAGGGCTGGAAAAGGGGCCGGAGTTAGCAGCAGCTTTAGAGGAGGTTAGCTGTAGCCCTGAAGCCTGGGGAGGGCTTAACAATAGCTTAGAGCAGTGATCGTCAACTGGCAGCCCGCGGGCCACATCCGGCCCGCCAGAGCTTTGCATCCGGCCCCCTGATTCTGCACTCGCTCGCGGAAGTGTTCTGAGAGTTGGAGTCCTCCTTATATTAAAATTTCTCTGATATTACTGAATCAGGAATAGCCCAGTGAGGAGGGAAAAGTATGTTCCTACATTAATTTTTTTC
>JBBPCX010000028.1:3373135-3384273 GCA_037974365.1 Hydrocynus forskahlii | reverse complement strand
CCCCCACCCCAGCTAACATAAACTCTGTTTTATCTTGCAGCGCCCCCTTTTGACATTTTTCAGCCTAGACAACCACTTATGTTTCCCCATGCTTCAGGCCACCATGATGATGTTGATTTGAGTTGTGGAAGTCAACGTCCAACTTCAAAATGTTCATTTATCCGGTGCAGTGCACATGTATTCAAAGTTTAGATCAGTTGGTCAGAGTCTGAGTATTAAGCTCTTAAAAAAATCATTTTTTGTGGTCGAGTCGCCTCTGTAATATGTAGGGAGAGAGAGCTAATGGTCAAGTTGCCTTCAAAATGTGCGTCTGAGACAAAAAAGGGACAAAATGCAGAGAAACACAAACGTGAAGCAAAACATACAGCAGACTCTCAAACAGACCTCAAAACACTAAAGTTCAGGTCAGATAAAAAAACGTGTGTCATTGTTTCTTGTGGTTTAATTGAAAATAATCTACATAAGAACACAGCTTCAAGGGGACATATACCTCTTTTTAAACAAGTTATAATAGGTGTATGGGCTACAAAACATGTTCATGAAGTTCTTTGCACAAAATCACGCTCACATAAAGAGACATCACCAGCTTTATTCTTGACAGTTTCAATCCCTTTCAAAATGAGCCGTATAAGGGCTCTGTCACTTTTATGCAAATAAGCAATTGCTGGCCACGCCCAACCCATCCTATGCTAACGCTGCGTGTTTACCACACATGAAAATGGCAGAAAACAGGCGCTGTCCAGCCCTAAGTGTAGGGATTTGTGTTGTTCTTTGCAGCGAACAACACAACACTTCATGTGTGACTTACCTTTGCCTGTAGCCGTAGCGCTCGATGTTTTTTTGTTTTTTTTTCATGCTTGGAATGTTTATTGGAGCAGTAGAGACCCAAATGGAAATACAAAAGGATGTAAAAAGTGAGTTTTGCATAATATGTCCATATAACCATAAATGACTGGGTAAGTTCACCCCGGTGGTTCAGTGGTATAGCGTCTCAAAAGATCGCCAGTTCGAATCCCAAACCAAAGTTTCGATGGCTGCAAACATGGCTTTTATAGCAACCACGCAATCACACTTCACATTTTCTTGTGGAAATACGTCTACTTCTAACTGGGCTTGTGTCTGAAACCTCTGTCATCACTGTAACCTGTCAGTGTGTGTTTGACTGTGTATTTAACGTGTCGCAGATCTGTGGGTTTTTGTTTAGCTGTTTAAAAGGAAAAAAAATGTAGTGACCTCTGGAAGACCTTGAACGACTGTATCATTTCCTCGCTCTCGGCCGCTAAGCCCCCTGATTGAGCTCTCTTAAGCAGCTCGCGCCCTCCCTGAAGAATCAGCCGGGTCAATACAGATTTGTAAATATCCCTTCATGAATATGCTAACCTAAAACCTGTTTTACCCTCAGCGAGAAAAGCACTCATGGACTTATTTATTTATATCCCCCCCCAAGTTCTCTCGCAGGAATCAATTGTGTATTGACTTATTGAGCCCTGCCCTCCCCCTCCTCCTCCCCCTTCCTTTTCTGGATCGGGTTCATGTCTGATCCGGGCTAGTAACGGTTTTGGTCGAAGCACATTAGCTGTTAGAAGGGTACAGCTGTGTTTTCTGCCTCTTTAAACCTCAAACAGCTCATACTGCATGCATGAGGTTTTTTAAGGCCTTCCACAGGAAAGATATTGTTTCCTGTCTCACATTCTTCTTTGGCACAAATATTCTTGTTCATCCATCAGGCACCTACTCAGAAGTCTCAGCTCCTAACAGCTAGGAACTACAATGTAGCCCAGAAGTCAAAATACCCCAGTTTTGAATATGTATCACTTTATAGCGGTTCTTTACATGTATTTGATGTACCTAATAAAGTGGCGTGTTGTGTATGTACAATATAAACAACACTGATTAAATACATTGATTTTCTAATTACAGTGGAACCTGTCAAGGGTTGGGAGATATCAGGCAGTAAGAGAAGAGTCAGTTCTCAAAGTTGATGTGTTGGAAGCAGGAAAAAATGGGTGACAGTAAGGATCTGACTGACTTTGACAAGGACCACACTGTGGCTATACGGCTGGGTCAGGGCATCTCCAAACGGGGAGGTCTTTTGGGGTATTCCTGGTGTTCAATGGTCAATACCTGCCCAAAAGTAGTCCAAGGAGGCACTGGCGGGAGGGTCTTGGGCCCCCAAGGCTCACGGATACATGTTGGACGTGAAGGATAGTTCATCTAGTCTGATCCCAGCAGAGCTTCTGTAGTTCAAACTGCTGAAAAAGTTAATGCTGTCGCTGATAGAAAAGTGCCAGAACACACAGTGCGTCACACCTTGCTGTGTAGCGGCAGACCAGTCAGAGTACCCATGCTGATTACAATGGGAACTTGGAGCTGTAGAAGAAGGTGGCCTGGTCTAATGAATCACAGTTTTACATCATGTGGACATCTGTGTGTGTGTGACCTACCTGGGGAGGAGATGGCACCAGGATGGAGGAAGGGGAAGAAGGTGAGGCAGCAGAGTCAGTATGATGCTTGGAACAATGATATGCTGGGAAATCTTGTGTCCTGCAATTATGTATAGTCAAACCCTCAAATTCATGGGAATGCTGGACTGCAGCTGCCAGAGATGCGTCACAGGGCAGCAGCCAATCAGCAGCAAGGAGAAATAAATAATGCTCTCGGATTGGCTACTTTCAAACCTCCCGCCTGTGAGTACAGGGGATATTTCACCATTCCAGGACGCACTTTCTTTGTGTTCGACAGTACTACAATATTTATACAGTTATATTTTATATGGAAAATTTAGCTGGATTCATGTGAATATTTATGTTAAACTAGTAAATTATATTTTTCTTAATAATTTAGCACTAAAATGTATGAGAAATGAGGATGTTAACGCTTTTAAGCAATAGATTCTCACAAATGACTGAAGCCATGAACTCTGAACCGCAACCTTGCATGTAAATGTTGCTTTGTTTTAGACCAAGTCGTCATTCATGGCTACGGTATTCCCTAGTAGTTATTACTGGATGTCAGCCAGTTCAACATGTGGATGATCAGCCTCACTCATTTTTCCAGCCTGGCTCCTCTTTCTGTCAGGTGTGAAGACTAACTGGTTTGTTTAGCAGCTTCCCTTTGTTCTGCTAAGCATCTCCTATTCCACCAACTGTATGCAAACCTTCAAATAGAGAGTCATCTTTCAAACTCACACTGACAAGGAGGCATAATGTCATTGACTGTAATCTGAATCTTCTGCACACATGGTGTGGCCTTGAGTGTTCTAATGTTTGCAGAAGGTGACAGTGTTTATTACTGTAATACATTTGAAAATAGATAAATGTGCCCCTGCGTTAAAGTGAATAGACTGTTGCAATACAGTATTGGTGCTTATATTGTACCCATGAATACATTTAAACGTAATTCATTAAGTGATCTTAGACCGTTTTACATGGAACCGGATGTCTGAAGAGTTTAATGCCTTAAAAGCTCCCTTATAAAAGTTATTGCATGAACTGGTTATGAATTTGAAATTGCTGTGTGATGCCTGAGATGTTGTTTACCAGAGTATTTTTGAGAGAATGTATAAAACCATAAAATTTCACATAATATATCTAGTTTTATTTTTTCCCGATATGTTAAATTCATCATTTCACACCAAACCTACTCTGAGTGACTGTTTTCATTAGAGTGAATTATGTAGATGTCTTTTAAAGTCAGTGAAATTTCTGTTAGAGTATAAAATGTAATACCATATTTGGAAGTATTGCTCATTCACACACCCTTACATGGGACAGATAAATGCATCACATTTCCGTTTGAAGTGTAGGATATTTGCTGGGAGTAATATGACTTTTGCAGACCAGTATTGATGCATAAACAACAGAGAGCAGAGTGTGAGGCGGAAGTTCAAGCAGAAGTTGTCTGGTGTGTTTTTAAGGATGTCCTCCGACTCGCCTCCACCGCCTCAGAAGGGCACAGAGTGAAGTCAGTAAACGACTATAAATACAAACCGCTTTCTCATGTCCTCTGGGCTTTCTCTTGTGTTTATTTGCATCGCTCATTGTGCTGAGGAAGACGTCGGTTGAGGTCTTTTTTGCCCTTTAGGTACATTATACCTTCAACTTTTTTCTTTTCTTTCTTTCTTTTTCTTTTTTTTTTTTTTTTTTTTTGATGTTTCTCGTCCTGTCCCCACAGCATCTGCTGCTGCTCGGCAGAATCTGATGCAAGTGCTGCCACAGCTTTCCTCCGTCCTTTCGGCTTTGTGTGAGGATGACCAATAAGTCAGGACCCGCTGGGGACCCGCCCGCCCATCCTGAAGGGACATCTGCCGGCGTCCCCGGAGACTCACAAGGTTTCTGTTAACGTTAATGCGGGACAGGCTATAAAAAGGCAGACAGAAACGTTTTTGGTGAGGTTTTCTGATTGCTCTTAGCATTTCTGGGCTATTTTTATTCTTGTTTAATGACCGGGGCTCAGCAGGAGAGGGTTATAAATGAGCCCTTGCTTTCCTGGTCGGTAAATAAATATACGCTGTAAGGAAAGGCCACACAGGGTCGAGCGGGCTTTTAGTCATCCGGAGGATACAGCGTGGTCTGGATTAGTCCTAAACTCTTAAACTGGCCTTTTTTGGGGGATCGGATTCATCAGTTTCTGTCTTTGGATTTGATGACTTTTTCTCAGCTTTGGCACCAAAGTGGTGGAACGAACTTCCCCTGATTGTCAGAACTGCTGAGGCTCTCGCTGTCTTCAAACAGAGACTAAAGACCCTCCTCTTCATTGAGCACTTCATTAGGAGAACATGTTTATGTCATAAACTAACTAAACTAACACAAACATCACAAATAGCTTTCCTTGTGTGATGTGAAAGGGCCCTGCTGAAAGATTAACTTTAGAATTTCTGGTTGACAGGCTGCTAAGTGCCTAAAGATACGAGGAGCCTAGATAAAGGAGTTTCAAGCATTCAGCACCACCAGTATACTGGTCATCGCTTGATCATCTGGACTCATCTGCACCTGTTTCTTCACTGGTTCAGGGCTTAAATTAGGTGTGGGTTGTTCTGCTTGAATTTATAGAGACGGGCCCAATCCGATATGATATCGCTATCGGGTCCAATATGGCCGTAAATCCGATATCGGCTATCGGTTGGACAGGCCCGATCTCTATATTCCAGTTCGCAGCTTGCGCTGGACCTTAAACTCGATGCTGTAATACGAGATGCGTCACCACCTCCATACCATGAACCCGCAGCAACTTCAATCTGAGCGAGTCTTGTTTTGAACAAAATGTCGCTCGTTTGGAGATACTAGAGTTTGGAAACGCCGAAAAGCAAGACGGCTACTTGCAATGTGTGTAAAGCCAGTGCGCCGAGGGGTGGAGGTATGGTTGCGTCATACAATACAACAAATTTAATCAAGCCCCTGCAGAGATTTGGCGATAAAGTGTACCAGGAGATGCTAACAAACGGGAAAAGACACCAGGCAGCAGACGCTCATTTACGTTTTTCAAAAACTCAACAAATTTACAGCAGACAACCCGAAAGTGAAAGAGAAGACTCTTAGCTCTCCCTCAAGACTTCTTTGGGGTTCTTTCAGGGCCTATTTTCTGTTTTTGCTCTCCCCCCTTTCTCTATCTCAAAAACATGACAAGTCGTGTTCTCATGTCATGTTCCGAATTCACATTATTTTAAATGTATTAGTTTTGCACTTTTTTTTTTTTTACACAGTTGTGGCTGCTAGAATGGACATAATACTTGAACTATTTAGATGATTTAGCCAAGAATGTTGTGTTTTTGATATTTACAAAATTTTTCAGCTGTTGCTGCTACCTTTTTCTGAAGTGTATTCCTTTGGAATGCCTTTAAATTCAGTGTAGTTGTGTATATTTTTTGCTCTTCTAATAATTAGTTAGTAGTTTATTTATTCTGTGATGTACCCTTACTAACAAACAGCACAATTTCAACAAAAATAATGCTAATATTAAAGTTAAAAAGATGTATTATATCGGAATCTGTATCGGTATCGGCAGTCATGTATCGGAATCGGATCGGAACTGGAAAAACGTGGATCGGCCCATCACTAGTCTTTTAATTCCAGAATAGATGCTCTCAAGCATCACAGTATAATCATCAGTATGAGTATTTTGTCCATATCATGCAGCCCTATGTTTCTTTACCTTTTGTATTAGTAATATATTCTAATAATTAAGCAATTACCATTTTACTCTGGCTGTTTATTCAGTTTTTCTCCATGCTCTGATCTGGGTAACGGGCATTCCCAGGGATGATAATTAGCCCCACTATACAAGACCTTGTGTTGGGTCCCTGGGGGAATGCAGGCCTCAGCACTACAGAAGGAAATACACAGTTTACACTTTTATTGTTTGATACTCCATTCTAGCTGTGTTTTGAAAGGACGTTTGGACGAAATGTTAAATGTTTTTGCCAGGCCACGGACAGGCCCTTAGGTGACGAATTTGAGAGAGGGGGATGTTTTGAAGCTCTTTACGATGACATTTACAGAACTGAATGTCGCTGCATGTTGCTCGCCAAAAGCAAACCCCCCTTCTCTGAAAGAAAGTCAGCGCTTCATTTCCTTCGGTTTGGAATTTTTTCTGATTATTTATAAAGCACAACCTGCTCTATTGTACCCTGAAGGGCCCAGATTCAGCATTTTTTTTTCCTCCCCTAAAATCCAGGTTTTTTCCAGGATGAAGCCCAGCTGCTTGTATGCAGTCTGTCGCTCCAGGTGGTTTTATGCACCAAAAACCAGTGATGCACCAAAATGTAAATCTTTGGCTGAAACTGATACCCAGATAGATGCTTCTGTTATCAACTTCAAGTGGAATCAAGTCTGTAGTGGTGAAGAGTTTGTTTGTAAACCAGGGATTTCATTTTGCTGACTATTGCTGGCGTATTTTTTTTGGCGTGGGGATTGTATTATGTTGCGGGTGTTTTCGCTTTGTCAAGATGGGTGGTCACTTCGTCACATAGGGTTTTTCATTTCAGTGTGGGAAGGAGTGGTTTTCATTTTGTCACATTTTCATTTTGTTGGTAGGGGTGGATGCTGTTCACTTTGTTAGACATTGTGGACATTTTTGTTTTGTTGGCCGGTGGTTTTGTCAACTGTTGTGGGTGTTTTAGTTTTGTTGACAGAGTTTGCATTTGTTTTACTGATCACTTTGACCAGTGAAACCGGGATGAGGGGTTAGATTGGGTCAATTATCTTTCTTATTGGCAGTGACGTTTTTGACAAGGCAGATCATTACGGAGGAATGTTCCCAGCAGAAAACTGTTTAGGTTATAGTGCCTTTAAGAATATGTGTACATAATCTCTCTTCAGATTGGATGAGTGGTGGTGTACCTCTGGAATGAAATGTACCAAGTTCGACCGGGATGTTGGGTCTACTTTTGGATGTGTGGATCATCTGGAAACATGCAGTGGTGCGCCTACTTCCCCACAGCCATGAACAGAACAGCGTTTAATAGTCTTCCCATATTTTGCACTCTTTGTAACAGACTGCACATTTGTAACAACACTCCACATTACTTTGGTGAGAACAGGTGACTGAACTGCGGTAGGCTGCCTCAGTTTCAGAACAGGCTGTTTCTGTGACTTGTTTCCGTTCAGGAACAATATCGAGGAGGATTTCAACTTTTGCAAAGTCTACATTCTAAAGCAATGTCAAAGGCAAATATAGCTTCATATAACCCCCTTTTAATGGCTTGTGGTGATTTTAGGGGGAAATCTAATTTTCACGCCTGAGTGTCACCTATTTTTGGACGTCCAGGTCATGAGAGCTTTCGGATCGTCCCTGGACCTTCGCTGTTGAAGGGCTTTGGTTTCGTGTCGTGCGAACAGGACATAAAACAGAACAGTAAGTATTATCTCAGCATGTCCCCCAGAGCTAGGGTGGACTTAGCTTCGCAGAAGGGATCTGTCTCCACCGGGACGGCAGGAAAGGGAGAGAACGAACAAGGGACATGAGTGACAAAAAAATGAGCAAATTGGAAAGAGGGAGGATGATGTAGAAAGGAGGCCTCGTTCGCTCAGGCTGGATTATTGCCTTCAGAGCTGCGAACGCTCGCCGGCCGCACTCCCCTCACACTCACGGGCTTTCGCTTTCATTCTCAGCACCGTGGGCATGTGTCGCACTCCAAGCCCCTTCCTCCCAGTGCTGCTAACACTCCCTCGCTTCCAAGTCTGTTTGTTTAAGAGTGCACATGTGAGTCTGGCCGTGTTTGTATGAGTATTCACAGGTATATGTGTATGTGCACCTGTGGCTGTTTGTGTTGTGTATGTTTACATTTGTGTGCGTGTTTTGGCGTTTGAGTGTTGGTGTGTGTGTGTTCACTGACTAGCCGCTATTCTTATTGCCCGTTTTCTCACCGTGCTCTGTATGTTTTACAGTTACTGGAGTCGGTCCCTTTGATCGCCTCCTTTGCCCTGTTCGTCAGTGGTCTTGACCACCAGCGAGCAGGTATTGGCTGGATGGTGGATCTGCCGAGCGCTCATGAAGATCATTAGAGTTGAAGCAGAGTCTCGAGGGAAGTTTCCCTGGGTTAGTGTGTCTCTCCTGAGGCCGAGCCCCCCCCCAGCAACCCTGGCTCTCGCCCCACTCATTCTTTCATCAACGAACCACCTTTCTCCAGCCTTACACGCGACTAAATTTAGCCCGAGAGGAGCGTGATATTTACTGCTGATGCATGTCAGGGGGTTGCTATGGTGCTCCTGCAGCTTTATGCAGGTGTAATTAATGAAGGGGAGCGAGGGCACGGGCTGGGCCACCTCAAAGGGTTGGAGGTTTTGTGGAAGACAAATGTAACCTGTGGGGAAAAGCAAGTGATTTTCCCTTCCACGGCTCTGACTCCCACTCGGCTTTTACTGCACTGATTACTCTGTAAAAGGACACACTGAATGGCTCGCCTCAAAGTGTGGATACGTGACTCGGATTTGTCCCGCCTCTCTTTTCTCGTGGACGTTATAAACAGTGTCAAGAAAGGTGGAGTTTTTGAGTTGCTCAGTTTCAGGCTGTGAAAGTGAGCGGCCAGTTTTAAGGGTGGCTGCTGATGGCAAATGGATCACACTATTTCACTTCACGAAATGTGTGACAGTATTTTTTTTCAAACACATCGCAGTGCACCAGCGAAACAGCAGTAGGATGTGGAACTCAAGTCCGGGCAGGTAGAGGAGAAAAAAATCCCCATTTTTTTCATTATCTGTTTCTGGCAGCAGTGTGCCACAATATCGATTTTGTCCTAAATATTGATATAGACTTATTTGTTCGAAATATTGACTTTTCTCAACATTTTCTGAGAATATTGACATTTTTTCAAACTAAAGACTCATTATCTGCAATATTGACTCTATCTGCACATAAATACTTTACAGTCATTTTCTCAGGTTATTTAATTTTTTTCTTGAATTAAAGACTTCATTTCTGAGAACATAGACTTATGTCTCAATATCAGAGCTCATTTCCCCAAAAACATTTATTGAAATTGTATCTCAAAGCCGAGAGGTCATGGGTTCGAATCCTACCTTTAGCACACCACCACTGGGTTCCTGAGCAAGACCCTTAACCCCAAGTTGCTCCAGGGAGACTCTCCCCTGTAGTTCGGGAATGGAAGTCGCTTTGGGTAAAAGCGTCTGCTAAGTGCCGTAAATGTAAATGGTTAAAATATTGACTTTGTATTTCAAAATAAAGGCCTGTACTTTCCAAATGGGCTAATTATCTTGGTTTAAGACTACTTTTCTTAAAGTAATGACTTGATATCTTGAAATTTAACAATTTCTTATCTAAATATAGGAATTGTGAAGAAATTTGTCATTGTTTGGAAATAATAAGTCATAGTTTTAGTCACAGGATGTAGGGTGCCATTCCTGTTCTGAGGCCTGTGGTTGCTGCTCCAGCCTTGAGACCCCATGGCCCACTGGACGGCTTCTTCAGCTTCTTCTTCTTTTTCTTCTTCAGCTTCTTCTTCTTTTTCTTCTTCAGCTGCTTCTTCTTTTTCTTCTTCAGCTTCCGCTTCTTCTTCTTCAGCTTCTTCACCTTTGTTTCAGCTTCTTCTTCAGCTTCTTCTGTGTCTTGTTCTTCTTCAGCTTCTTCCTCAGTTTCTTCGTCTTCTTCAGCTTTTTTTTCTTCAGCTTCTTCTTCTTCAGTTTCTTCTTCTTCTGCTGTTTCTTTTTCTCTAGCTGCTTCTGCTTCATCTTTGTTTTTCTTATTCTTAATATTGTTCCGGTTCATCATCCTTTTCTTCTTCTTTTTCTGCTACTACATTTTCTTCCACTTTTTCAGCTTCTTCTTCTGCTTTGCTTCATCTTCTTTTCCTTCGTCATGCACTGGTTAATGACGTTGTGTGTCGTTTTGACCACTAGTAATGTATTTATTTGATTACCTTGAATAATCGTGACGGTGAATCTTGATTGGTCAGCAGACACGGCACACTGCTTAAATTGGGGGCTAATTTGCGTATTATAGCAGCATTTTAGATGATAAGCATTTTAAAGACCAAGATTGAGGCAATGATCATTTGATTATCTATGCATTCTTGCTCTGTGGATTCTGTCTCTTTCTCTCTCTCTCTTCCTCGCTCTCTCTTTTCCGTCACCCCCTCTACATAGTTCACGAGTGTTTCCCTCCCAAATCCAGAGTGATTTTAACGAGACTTGTCATGGCCTCTGCTGTAGAGTCTAATTGCCCGTCTCTGTGCGTGAAAAACATCGCTACTAATTCTGCCATGTGAGGAGGACTGAGCTGTTCTCGAACTGCCCTCTTTTTCCTGCCAGAACCTCTGTGTAACATGGCATTTTCTGCCATTTCTCTCGGTGGCTGCTTTGATATTATAGTGCGGGCGAATCGCACGCTTTCAGCCAGCGCATTATTGAATAAAAAGAAAAGGTGGAGAGGGGTAAAGAACAGTAATTCCAGACTGTTTCACGCAGTCATAACGATTACGTGGACGCTGGGAGTCTTCAAAACCATACATAAAAGGCTTTAGCTGTATGGATTAGGAGGGTAAATATTGTAGCATTTTTGCTGTTTATTTGGTAAAAGCCTGGGAGACGTCAGCAGGCGTTAAGTAGGGCATCAGAAACTTTAGTGTAGGGCTAGAGCCCAGGGTTATATTATGTGTGTGTGTGTGTGTGTGTGTGTGTGTATGG
>JBBPCX010000028.1:3362857-3373035 GCA_037974365.1 Hydrocynus forskahlii | reverse complement strand
ATCAGTATACTGGTGGTGCTGAATGCTGAGTGGCTGGAACTCCTTTATCTAGGAAACTTGTGTCTTTACACACTTTGGAACCTGTCACAGTAAAACATTTGTTCTCATTTCTTTCATTTAATCTCCTCAGTATGACAAAAGTTACAGTTTGACAGGAAATAGTATTTTTGCGCCAGCAATGTGATTCAAAGCAAAATACATAGAAATGAGGGGTGACTTGATACCTGTGCCCAGGGCAGTGTGAAAGTTTCCTGAGTCGTCTGAAGCCTCCACGGTCAATCCAAAGAACAAACCCCCAAAATGGAAGTACTATAGGACAATGTTTTAGCAGCACTGCGCTTCTGATGCACTCTTGCGTCATTTGTTGCTGAGGGTTTGGTAGTTTTAGATGAACATTATCCCGAGGTGGAATCCCCTACAGGAGCTAGTTAAAACCGGAACATCGCCCGGTCCTCGGAGGAGAGCTGTCAGGTGACGCCAGTCGGAGGCAGTCATGGTCCATCACTGTAAGCTCGTTAAGAGAGCAGAACATGTAGAGCCCTGGAAAAGAGCCCCCGCCGTGACCGTGGTAGTTGCCATCATGTGATTTCCTGGTTAGTTGACGTTTATTTAGGTCATGCCAGTTGTGACAGCGCAGCCTAATTAGCGCCTGAAAAGGATTTTTGTTTTCCTTTGATTCGGCAGAAGCCAAGGCATTCCAAAATAAAGCGTTAGCATGATCTGATGCAAAGCGTAACCTTTGCTCAGTGCCGCCTCAACTTCACGGCCACATACAGTCAGCACTGCAATTACTGACACCCTCGCGAAGACGGATAAAAAAAGGTCATGAAAAGAATGTCTTTTTCGGTTAATTAGCTCAATCTGGCTCTATATGAGAAGTATCTCACCTTCTTTCGAAGCGAATGTGTTTTTTTACCATGTGTGTCACAATTACCGAGGCCCTTACACTTCCCAGGTCTGAAGTATGTTCCCATTTATATTTCAGTTTTTCTTCTTAGGTGGTCATCCATGACTTTCTTTTTCATTGAGGAATAAATATGAGGAGGCACAGAAGCAAAATTAAAGAGAAAATTTCCAGAACTCACTCAGTCCGTTTTTTGTGATTTTTTTAGGTAACACTACTATTGGCATATTTTTACATTTCCTCTTTATGTGCAACAGTATAACCGACCAAAACTCACTCAGTCCTGCATAATACACAGTACAAGATTAGGAGAACTTCCAAAACTCACTCAGTCCTGCATAATACACAGTACAAGATTAGGAGAACTTCCAAAACACTCTCAGTCCAGTCGCGAGCGGTACTTACTCATCCAGGTCTCCCAGGCGCTAGATCATAACCATCAGTGACTCTATGCTGTGTCGTGTAGTCGGATATAAATATTACATCATTTTGTAACATTGAATATTAAATTTCCTTAAAATTAGTTTTCATTATATTTTTTAAAGATATTTGCCCAAACTAAAATGTGCAGGAGTTGCACTTTAGAAAGAGGCACTAAAAAATTACAAGTAACTGTAAAATTTCAATTGAAAAAAATATTTCCTGTAAGAATTGCTTTCCAATAGGTAAAACAAGTAAAACGCTATTTTACAAAAAAAAAACGCTTTCGGACTGAGTGAGTTTTGAAAATTTGCTCTTCAATTCCTTAGTCATGAATGTATTTAAAGGTGTTCCCCTGAAAATTTGTAAATTTACAAAATTAAATATTATTATGCAATATCAATTATAATAATGCACGCGCTGCAAACTTTGAAATTAATATGAAATTGTTGATCAAAACATGCTACGTTTTAGGTCCTCTGTGAGTCGGCAGATCTACTTCACACTATTTGGCAGTTACTAATGCATCTACAACTGACTGAAACCTGGCCCCACTGCAACTATACAATCAGTGACTTATCTAGAACTGACTGAAAACTGCTTATACTACGTCTCCTCATTCAGTGATCCACTTAGAACTTCCAGAAGGTAAACTATATTTTCCAGAAATTAATTATGTTTTAACATGTGGGATCATCCAGCACCTAAAAGCCTGGTAGAATGTTCCTGGCTGCTGTGTCTCCCAAGATATCAGTGAGGATATCACTGGGCCTTTCAGTTTTATCAGTAATATAAAAGTAGAACTGCAATGCCTGCAGAGATTAAATACAAGCATGCTGTTATTGAATAGAAAAACAACAACAAAAGAAATCAAAGTACTCCTTAGGCCTTCATACATAAAGTACTATGTGGGCCAAATGTCTGCAACCACTAGTGAAAATGGTTTCATTTTGCATTTAATTAATTTGAATAATTTAACGTACTGGGTGAAAAACACTGGCAAAAGTAGACACATTTTATATTTCATTTTTTCCCAACATGTTACATTTAGCAAATTAACTGCATCTGTGCACCAAAATCGGTGGAATTTCTAGCCATATTTATGTGTACTTATTATAGTTAGCATACCAAGCACATGTTTCATTTGACTGGGGCTGTTCAAACTTTTGCAGATGACTGTATGCCACCAAATACGCTGATTAAGCAATCACCTGTCAATACTGATACGATTCCGATATTGTTATGCACCCCTATAAATGATCTGAAATCAGTGGAGCTGCATGAGTGTCCTGGATCAGCTGGATCACCTGGACCACGGAGGCCTGAGAGCTGTCAGGTGGCGTCGGGCCGGTGTGCCTCCTCTGACGCGCACGTCCCACATAATTATCACCCCTGTAACGTGGGAACATTAACGATGCATGAGCGCGCGGCGAGGGGTCCTGACAGTCGGGGAAGAACAAGACCTCATTATCTGGAGAGAAGATCTCGAGAGGAAGCGTCACCAGATGTTTCCATCACCGGACGGGAACCTGGCTTCAGCAGCTTGTACTGTTCTGGAAGGTCATTAGCTGAAACAGTCAGGCCAGGATGGACTCTGGCAACCTCCACGGGGGGAGATTAGTGACCTAGAGGTCGGCGCCGTGTTTGTTCAAGCTCCAGGAGAGGCGGCGGTGGCCCAGTGTTTACAATTTCCAGCAGATAGAATGAATCACAATTAACTCATTGGAATGGAAAAACTTGACCCAACGAGTCCAGATGGCGGCCCTTTTACCGAAATGGACAAGATGTCTGCTTATCACTAATTAAAAATGATTAAGCACCTACTTACCTTCATCGGCGGCCATCGAGTGAGCGGAATGCTGATGTGGGCTGGACGCCTTCCAAAGCTCCGTCAAACTCCGCTCCTCAAAACAGAGTAGATGTGCATTGACCAAAATCCCGATCATTAAAGCCTCTCCTGCGCATACGCGTGCGTGAGTGTGTGTGTATGTGTGTGTGTGTGTGTGTGTGTGTGTGTGCCGCTTCACAGGCCGTATGGATCCGACTGCTCTCCATGGCCTCTAGCAGGGAGACGGCCATTAATTCCAAACAGAGAAGTGGGCGAAGAGAAAAAAAAAAAGTGACTGCATTCTATTTCAAGTTCTCGCAGAGCCAAAAAAGGGCAATTAATCATATTTTATGATGCAATGAGGTGGCAAAAAAAATGAAGACACATGGCATATGAATGGAGGGTTTTCTTGCGCCGAGTTCAGACAAGGCCAGTCCCGTATCTGTGCCTCTTTTTATACTGTACTCTGAAACAAAAAAGTGCCAAAAAAGAGCTCAGATGTAGTCAAGTAGCCACATTTAGTTCTTTAAAGAACCACATAACCATACGTCCAACCTGAGAACCAAAGAGGAGTGTATAGAAGGTTTACTGTAAATGGAGGCTGCTACTTTTTGGGTCAAGATACTTTACTGAAGGGTAGAAAAGTAATAAAGGGTATGTAATCATATGCTACCATTTTTAAAGTGTCATTCTGACAAGCTTCAGTTGTCATAAAGGCTACTTTCGTCAGGTTCTCCCCAGCAAACGTAATGATAATTGATGCTTTTTGGAATAGGTGAATGTCTTTATGTCAGTATCAGTTGTCATTAAAGGCTTATGTAGATGTGATGTAGACCTACAGGTGCTACTCTATAGTAAAGCGGTCCTAATGAGTTACTGCATTTCAACATTAATAAAGTATACGACACCAACACAGTTTCAACTTACTCGTGTTCAGCAGTGAGTGTAGCAGGTTTCATTCCTGTCTGATGCGCATGTTTGAAATAAGTAAACTTAATGCATGAACTTGTATATGATGTATGAGACGTATATGAAATGACTACAGGTTAAATGTGAGATCTTGCATCTGGTGAAACCAAGTGTGATGTCACTCAGAAAATGCTGCTGTAATTGAAGTATCACAACACATGGTGAATTTTTAATGATGGCTCTATATAAAACCATGAAAAATGCACCATGTGTTGCCACACTCTAATTACAGCAGCATTTGGGGACCCCGATCATGTACTGGTGATTTTCTAATTCAGCAGTAGAAGAGGACTGCACTGTCAGAGCTGTGACTTGGTCAGACCTGAGCCGAAGGTGAGTGCCACAGATGAACACAGCCTCAATGTTACTCATCCTAAAGCACCGCCTCGAGTGTTCTATTACTTTTATGCACCCGATTCATAAAATAAAGTTAAAAGTAAATAAAATAAAAAAAACAACCCCGAATGTAAAACACTTTGGATTATGGGCACCGTGAAGCTTCAGTCTGAAGTGCGGCTCAGCTTTTTCACTTCTGCTCCGATCTCCCAGAGCGTGTTTCTGCTCAGCCAGCCTGTAAAGCCCCTCCCAGCTCATTTCATGTTCTTTTCCGGCGAGCTCCAGTTTGTTTAACGTTAAGTTCGTTCTTCCAGTATTAAGTGAAGACAATTTTATTTCTTTATTGCTTTTTTTTACGGCTGATGCTGCAAAGCAGCTTTACAGAATGTGTATCTGAGCAATAGGGCGCAGGCTCAGGACCACAGAGGCAAAGAAAAAAGTCTCTAAAGCTGGAGGAAGGGACCTCGGGAGGAAGCTGGGCTCTACAGGGGACGCATCCTCCTCTGGTCAACACCAGATAGACAGGGAGGATTCGAGAATAATACTACAGAGACAGCTTACATAAGAGGCAAAATGCAATTTAACCACTGAGCAGTAGAGACTCTGATTAGCAGAAGTAGGATCAGTTAAGAGGCTGGAATTATTAGCAGCAGCTTCTGGCCACCGTAGACTTTACTGAGGGGCTCTGGCAGGAAGGGCTGCTGTCACACTCTTCTTCTGCATTTGACCAAGTGATACGCAGCGTGAGATGTGTCTGATGCACGTGTTTGAAATGAGTAAACTTTAATGCATCAATAAACCATAATACACCAACACAGTTCTGGCTTACTCATGTTCGGCAATGAGTGCAACACGTGTCCGATTCACGTGCTTGAAACGAGTAAACTTAATGCATTTACCTGGAGCTGTATATGAAATGACTACAGGTTAAATGTGAGACCTTGCATCTGCTGAAACCAAGTGTGATGTAACTCAGGAAATGCTGCTGTAATTAAAAGTATCACAACACACGGCAAATTTTTCATGATGGCTCTATATAAAACTGTTTAAAAAATGCACCATGTGTTGCCATACTTTACAGCAGCATTTGGGGACCCCGATCAAGTAGAAGAGGGATGCACTGTCACAGCTGTGATTTGGTCGGACGCGAGTTCTCTGAGGGCTTTCTTTTCTTTTCTGCATGCTAAAGTGGAAAATGTTTCTGCATATAAAGCCAGCCATTAGCAACTGGTGATCGGTGGAGTTTCACAGAATGTTTCTCAAAGAAAAACTGTGTTTTAAACACACCTTCAGAGAACACACACTTTACTGCGTAACTACCACTAACCTGGAAAAAAAAAAAAACCAGAAACAAAGGGCTGTGGCGCATTTTGTTACATTACATTTTACTCCCTTCCCCCAGTATGTTATTTAAATGTTCATTTTAAATGTTAATACAAACATTTGCATGTCATTTGTAATACCTAACAAGCAGCTGCTTCATGTTAATGGGACCTTTGTAGGTCTTTTGGGCCTGCGGTGCATTTGAAGATACCATCCCACCTCAGACTGAGATTAATATTTGATGCGCACTGATGTGTGTATTTGCATGTAGCATAATGCAAAACCTCGACCGAGCATGTTGTGTGTACGAGCGAGCCGCAGCCTGCTCTAAAACACGCTTTTGCCGGCCGTGCGTGAACGGGACTAAGAGGGCCCGTCAAGAAGAGTTTTCCTCAGGAAAATCATATCCATAATTAATGAAACCCGAAGGTAAGAAGGGTTACCTGCAGAGGGACAGTCAGGAGATTTATTCTGGGCCAGCACTCCTCCTGGCATGCACGCACACCAACACACACACACACACACACACACATCTAGCAAGACACAATAGGGGTGTGAAAAGCACTTGATTATAGGTTTTTGGCTGTAATTTATAAAGCCCAAAACAAATTCCTTCTGACAGCAGGGTTTGACACACTTGCCGCTACATTAGTGTTTAAACGAGTACAGTCGGATAGTCGGGATCTTTGTTGCCGACCAAAGCAAATCTCAGCGACAGCGGGGCACAGCCCTGTTCTATTATAATTTTTTATTGGCCGTAAGCTTTTGTGTGTAAGAAAAATGTGTAAAGGGCCTGATGTACTCAGCCTTTTGTATCAATTGCAGGCGCAAATTGAATGCTTGTTATATACGAAACAAACACATAAATCTAAATATACACGTGTGACTACGTATTCCACATAAAAGCAGGTGTAAATTTGCATTGTGGACGTGTTGACTTCCTTCAAGAGACACACCAGCTGAACGAATGTTTACCAGCAGAACCGGCACTGTTTAGGATCAGATGCGCGCTTATACATGCAGAATATACTTCAGCTCCCTCACAGTCCTCCTTATCATTCTAGGGCTGCATGATTATGGCCAAAATGATCATCACGATTATTTTTATCAATATTGAAATCACAACTATTAATCACTATTATTCATTATTTTAGGTAAAGCACATTTTATTGCACTTTCTATTTTAAACAAACAGTAAGTGAACAAGGCTTTCAGTTCAAAATGAAACCCCAAATAAAAATAACTCATAAATAATTAAATTAAAATTTACCCATGATAAAGGGCTAACAAAAACTAAATATGCTATGGTGCCATTTGTAAAAACAGCTTAACAAATTTAGAGGTGTCTTTTTTTCATCATTTAGCGTGATTTTCATACAATTTTCACACATTTAGAGCTAAATGTGTTAAAAAAAACTCAATGTTGCCCTCTAAATCTAAATGTTGCACTTTTACAAACGGCGACTCTAAATGTGGGATTTTAATGTAGCACTTTTACAAATGGACATGCCCCATGATTACAATTGGCTGTTACTTGGCAGGGGGCGGGACTGCGTGCTGTAATTTCCCCTCACCAACATGGAGAATTTGCCTTAAATGATCTTAAATCTAAATGTTAAATATGAAAAATATATCTTGCACTCTAAATGTGAAACTTCACACCCAGGTGAGGTGAACGGTTTTCGGCTAATAACTCCGGATCTCCTCGCTGCAGGGTGCACTCCTTTTTTAGGCATCTTAATGAAGCCCTAATCTTTCGTTCGCCCCCTGGTGGTTGGCTGACTGTTGGTTGAGAAAGTTCTTGATTTGACGATCATCTTAATTTAATCTTGGCAGCCAGAATCGTGATCGTGATTAAAATTTGATTAATTGTGCAGCCCTATATCATTCCAAACAATTTGTTTTCTTATCTGCCATGGAATGACATCCATGTTTCAGTGAAAATTCACTAATGAGAACCTCTGTCTCTGCATCACTGAACTGTCATTTTTTGTTTGGTTGCAAGCTTAATTCACTTTTCTTTTAATCCATCACGGGCAGGCTTTTAGTGGGTGGGGCTAAATACAGTTAGAGGGCGGGGCCACACACTGTTTGCATGATGAGCCACAGTGAGTATGTGTGTTTTTTTTATTTTTTTATCTTTTTCTGTTTTTACTGTATCTTTGAATTTTTCTGCACCATATGTCATTGAAAAGTCTTTTAATTTTTTTATTTAGCCTTAAAAACATTCTTACTCATTCAGTCAGTAGTGGCAGCCCGATAACACTTTTATAACATCACTGTGTAATATGCTGTCATGAGCTTTATTATACCATTTCAGGTATGTCATGTTACCAGTACTGTACATGAGGTACATGATTATGTCATTTAATATATGTGTCATAACAACGCTGTGTCATGACAGTGTTAATACCCTTGTCATGACAGGTTCTGCAGTGTTTGATGTCAAGACAAGCATGTGACAAACTGTCATGACATCAAACACTGTAGTATCTGTCTTGAGAGTTATGACAATTGTATCATGACACCGTTATGTTAATAGGGTTAATCTGTCATGATATAACTCATGAGTACACGACATCTGCTATTACTTTCATATGGCATGCATCTGTTATTGTTATGCAGCAACTTTTGAGTAAGGTGTTACCGACAGCCCTATTTACTTTATTTTGCTAGTTTCTGAGCTGCTTTCGGAGTCTGCATGCGTGTTGAAGTGGCCTGTGGGTGGATTTTAATGTAATTAATATGAAATAATAATAGAGATGAAACTTTGCAAAAAGAAAGCTTCAAGCAACATCCGATTTTAGTGCCCCTTAATCTCTGATTGTAAGAGGCATTGTCGTGCTTTTGGCAATGTAAAAAAATGATAATATAGGTTCCCTACAAAGTAGTGTTATCAAGAAAATGGACTGTGAGATTGTAGGAAAGTCAGGTCTCACAGCGTTAAAAGCTATAATTATGTCAATTAGCTCATTTCTGTGGGCCTCGAGTACAATTTGAGCATTTGCAGTGCGCTTAAGCAAGCATTTGTGTATTACCATTTAGAGTAACGCACTGGAGTGAGTTCTTCATAGGTTACGTGTTGTTGTTCTCCCCTGAGGAAAAGAACCTAAGAGGATTACTGGGGAGCCAATGCAGCTGCGGTGTTGAGTTTGAAACTTTTGTGGCTCTTTGATATGCTGTGGATTTCGCTACCGAACGCACAGCTAGTGAAGTAATTCCTCTTTAATGCAAAGCGTAATTACTGCAGGGGTTGTACGTGTTTACATCATGAAGAAAATGGAAGAATGGATGGACTAATAGTGTAATTACAGGATTAGCCTGTCCTGGGTAATAGGGCGACAGCAGTACATGCAACTAATTACCCCCATTTCCTCCGCTGGGCTTTTATTCCTGATGTAAGGCTTTGGCACGCACCGACATCTTACTGAGCGGGACGAACTCAATGAGTCTTCTCACATCTGCACATGTGTGAAAAGACGGTTTTGTGCGATAATCACCTCTTTGAGAGCTAAACCAACACGTTCGGTTTCCATTACTGAAGTGAGTGCGGCGCTTCTGAACCTGAAGCGAAAAAACCTGAAACCCCACAGAAGTTTCTGCCAAAACAAAAGCGCCGCTTCTGCTTTGCAGTCTATTAGCGAATCCCAGTCACACTTTGGATTTTCCGGCGTGGGAGTGAGGAGAAGGGAACCAATCACGGTCACTGGGCTTAGAGGAGAAATGAGAAACAGGATCACCGTTTAAAGGTTTTGTTCACTTTCCAAGGAGTGACAAATGAGGCTTTAAAAATAAGGACAAAAAACCTTTTACCTTTTATTGGACAGGACCAGAACTGTGGTGGCTGGAGCACCTTTAGGTCACAGCGTTCCTGGTATTGTATATATGTAATATACACAATTATAATACATTTTCCTGGCTTTCCTGGGGCCACAACATTTGACTTGATAAACTAAACCGGCCCAACCATGACTCAAAAATGAGTGCTTTTACCTCAGAGGAGGCTACTGGCCTCAGCATTGCACCGTGAAGGTCACCTGGGGCTTCTTTTATGATGCAATATCCTGCCCACTCTTCCTTAAAAGTGAATCAGAAGAAAAGTTGGTTGCAACCAAGCAAACAATTGATTTTAAAAGTTCCGAACACAACATCATACCAATATATATACACACAACAACTACAACGACAATAATAAGGATAACAATAATAATGAGACAAATAACAACAATAAGAAGAAGAAGAAGAAGAAGGAGAAAAAGAAGAAGAAGAACAACAAGAAGAACAATTATTATCATTGTTATTATTATAAACACAAACATTATTCGTCATATTATACTGAATAAAATTATGAACAAATTAGAGTAGTGAAGACAGCATTACATGCTATCCATCCCCCTT
>JBBPCX010000028.1:3344779-3358643 GCA_037974365.1 Hydrocynus forskahlii | reverse complement strand
GAGTAAGACAACATGCATAAAGAGGATGATGTGGACAAAATACTCATTTGCCTAATAATTCTGCACTCCCTGTAAATGAGCGAATAAAAACTTATATAAATGAGTGAATAAAAACTTATATAAATGAGCGAATAAAAACTTATATAAATGAGTGAATAAAAACTTATATAAATTTTGACCTGTTCACCTATAAATACAGAAATCAGTTTACAGTTTTGTAAACCACTCAAAATATGTTCAGTTAGCATCACAGAAGATCAAAGAAGTTCAAACTTGGAGAGACATAAATAGCATCTTGTGGCTACTGTGAAACAGGGTTATCGTTTAAAGTAGAACTTGCCAAATAAGATGGTTTGCGTGGAAATGTTACTTTAAGTTACCACTTTGTTGTAAAGGATGGCACTTTTGTGTATATAGAATAGTGAATTTTCCTACTGAGTTTTTTTTTCTACAGATTTCTATTGGATTTATTTAGACTTTACGTGTTATATTGTTTGAGTCTCTGTGTGGCACTGCAGTCATGACATAAGCAATTTCCTCTGGAATCAATAAAGTTTTCTGACTCTGATTCTGGTGTATGGAGTAGGACCCCTAAATCTTTTACATGAATTCATGTCATATTTAGCTTTATGCAGAGAGTGGGCACCAAATTATATTTCCCTTGATTTTCTGTGAAAACAAGTACACATCACACACATCTTCATATTTTAACGTGCAGTTTCTCTTTTTGTGCTGAATCATGGGTAAAATATTTGCTGAATATTGGGGGAAAACCTTAAATGTGACCTGTGCAAAAGTTTGATCTCTCTTAATATTTTGTCTTTTTTTTTTTTATGATAAGGATAAATATAATTGAATAGAAATGAGCAGTAATGTCATAAGTTTGCTTGAGGACACTTTAACAATGTTTACCTTCATACTCACACTTTTAACTCTTAACTCTGCATTGAACTGTAACTGATGGAGTCCCTGAAAGTGCAATCTCTGTCACTTTGGTGTCCTCTCATCTCTTCAGCTCTACCTTCAGTGACTTCAAACCCGTGACACTGAACGTCTCTCACATCCTTGACGAAGATGGGCGAGGAGGAGCACTTAATCGATGACTTTTACCCGCCTATGTAGAGCTCTCCAGTAATGGCCTCTTCACCAGAGTTGTTCCCATGTTCCTCTGGGGCTCCTTCACCTTGTGTGCACCCTGGCTCTGTGTTTCCCACACCACTTGCCTTCCAGCTTCCTGAAGAACGAGGTGTAGCGGAATGGCACGCAGTCTAAGCATGCAGCCTATCAGCTTCCCAGAAAGCTTCTCAAGTCAGTATAGGGTCAGGCAGGGTTTGAAAGCTCGTCCGGAACTGCTGTGGAACGATCTGCTGGAGGTTTTCTCACTTTTATCTCCTCGACTGAGGAGAGAGCCTCCAATTACTGCAGGAGAGTTTTTGAAAGACCTCTTTCTAGATGAGGATTTGGTGGACGGGCCACAGAGGTGGGCGTAGGCGCTTAGTTTGAGGAATGTGAAACTATTTAACTGCGGAAAAGTTTTATCTTTTTCCGCATTAAAGGACCACAAAATCCCCCACCGACCCCCTTTTTGTTATTTCCTAGGCAGGCGAGGGGCTCGCAGCATTAATCTGGTGGTGAGCAGTGAGCTGGTTTATACTAATGCTGCAGCAGCTGTGTTTTAAAAGAACTAAATTGAGTGATCTGTGACTCTCGTCAGGCGGCACCGCTGTAAACAGCGAGCTTATTGAGGGAGTGAGGGGGATGTTAGAGCCATCTGCTGATTTCTGCTTACTCTTCCTCAACTCAGGGTGTGTGAAGCTTCTCAAGTGGAGGATGGAAAGGATTCTTCAGAGACCCATCTCAGATGGAGTGTGTGTGTAGGTGTGTGTGTGTCTGTGTGTGTGTCTGTGTCTCTGTATACCCGTGAATAATGTGAGGACACATTGCCTTCCTTGGAAACTTGTTTGATTTTAGCTCATGCTTTTCAATTAAGTATCAAAATCCCTGCAAAGGTTCTGATTACATAAAACAGCTATTTGTTAATACAACACTTAGCTTCATGTTCATCAAAAATACAAAACAAAACAATTTAACAGTCCAAATTATCCAAAAGCACAACCCACATATATATATAAATAATATATTTATTTACTGTAAAAAATATGTGTTAATATTACGGTTGTTGCATAAACACGTTAATTTCACAATCACAGAAGAAATTTAAGTATTAACGCTGATTAATCACACCATGTGATCACACCTTTCACACAATCACAACTTTAACCCGGTCTGGTGTTCTGTTGAAACATGCTGCCCATCGAGATGTGCTCCTGGGCCCTTCTGCACACGTGCAGCTCCACAGTCTGGGGATTCAGAGCCACGCCCATAAATCTGTGCCGCCTCGGGACTCTGGCAGCTGGATAAACTTCAAAGGAGCATTTTTCCACAGAGTACCATGACTCGGTAGCCTCTGCTGTCCATTTGTGGTACAGTAGCATTTTTTGACAAGGCAGCATAAATCATCAGAACACGCTGCTTCACTGGAGCATTTCTCAGTGCTAGACCCGGACTGGATAAACCGGCTCTGTCACCTCTAAAGATCGCTCTGTCTGTCTAGGCTCTTCTCATTTAAATAACATATATTTTTCTTGGATTATGCATATTATTTGCCCATTTCTCATCATTATCAATGTTAAACTGAGTTTATAAATTGTATAAACTTCAAGGGAGCATTTTTTGACAGGGTAGCATGAATTGATAGACTGATTACAAAATATACTTTTTAAATACAATATATTTTTCTCCGATTATGCGCATTATTTGCATACGTCTCATCATTGTCAGTGTTGTAAACTGACTATAAACTGTATGAACTTTAAGGCAGCAGTTTTCAGGTAGCATGAATCGATAGACTGCTTACAAAACATACTTTTTAAATACAATATATTTTTCTCCGATTATGCGCATTATTTGCATACGTCTCATCATTGTCAGTGTTGTAAACTGACTATAAACTGTATGTAGTATATAAGCTTAAAGGGAGCATTATTCGACAAGGTAGCAGGAATCGCTGGACACTAGCTATTGATTTGCGCTACGGTAGCATAAATCATCAGAACAGCCGTGCTTGTATGTACACTGTCTTAAACTGCACCTTATAGATGGACTTAGTTCTATCGCTGTTGTTGCTGAAACATTTTTCCCTCCGCTTATTAGGTCATATTTTCGATTTGGTGTGACCATTACTGCGCATGAGCAGTGCAGAAACGGTTATTAAATAAAAGAGACGCTGAAAGTCTGTGATGTTGATTATTCATTCACTCACACCAAAGCTCATTAAAATTTGTAAACACTTTTACAGCAAAAATGTGTGCGATTAATTTTGATTAATTAATCAGGGAGCTTGTGATTAATTAGATTTTATAGTATTCCATAGTATTTAATCCCGTATGCCACCAAAAATGCTCTGGAGGTCCATGAACGCACTGATCTCCACAAGACCTCTGAATGTGTGCTCTGGTTTCGGCAACAAGACGTTTGCAGAAATGTGGGGCGTCCATGGACTGGAATAGTCTGGCCTGCGCATTTTGCATGGATTGAGAATTTTGGAAACTGAGTCAACACCTTGAACTCTGTCATGTTTCTCAAACCTGTCATGAACTCTGTCCTGTTTCTCCTTTACAGTGTTTGTAGTGCGGCAGAGCCCATCTTCTTGTTGAAGGAGGCCCCCGCCATTAGGGAACCCCCTCACCATGAAGGGGTGATTTTGGTGTGCAGCAGTGTTTAGGTAGGTGGTCTGTTTCAAAATAACTTGCACATGAATGCCAGGACCCAGCAGATCATCGCCCAGAGCATCACACTACTTCCACCTTCTTCTCGTAGTGCATCCTGGTCCATCTCCTCCCCAGGTAAGTGACGCACATGCACACAGCCGTCCACATTATGTAAAAAAAAACACGGTACATCAAACCTGGCCACCTTTTTCCATTGCTCCAGAGACCAGAGGAATCTCTCCCCACATGCAGGAGTGAGCGCTCATGTCCCTGCTGCTGCTCCGGTGGCTATTCTTCCGGGGTCCACTTTTGGTGGGTCCTAACCAAGGCACACCAGGAACCCCCTAACAGGACCTGCCGTTTTGGAGATGCTCTGACCCAGCCATCCAGGCATCAGAGTTTGGCACACTTGTCAAAATGTCTCAGATCTGTGTCTCAGCTCATCAGTGTTCCTCACTTCACCTGGGAACAGTTTTAATGTTGTGGCTAATCATGTCTGTATTTTTAATGTTGAAGCCCTGAACTGAAGAAAAAATACATGGCAATACATATAATGGCTTAATTCCAAACAAAGCGTGTGTGTATGTGTGTTTGTGTGTGCGTGAGCGCATGTGTGTTTAGATATGTAGCGAAGGCTGGCTTTTGTCTCAAAACTAGCTTTAGCATACGTAGCTTTCCCTCTGCCACCTTCATCTCCCTCACGTACATAACGAGGGCCAAATAGTGCATCTCATTGTTCAGCTTCTAAAGCGAGCATGTTCCATCCCGACTGCACAGCAGTGGCCTCGCAATTTAGGCCGTCTGTGCATCTCACCTGGTCCCATCCAGCCAGGACTGCTTTCCCAATCCCACCTCCCATCAGGGGACTTTCAATCGAGGGCATGGCGGGGTGTCCGCCTCATTTAACAGTGGGAGGCTTTATGAATGTAGGGGGGAAGTAAAGGACAGAAGGTTAACCGAGTTATTTGCTTGTGATATCAAATGCCTCGCTATTCTCCCTGGTACTGTTGTTTGCTCTTACCTATTCTTAATGTTTTGATAAAAAAAAATAAAAAATCCTTATGCAGTCTTTTTCTTTACCCTCATGGTCGTCGTGTACCGCAGTGGCTCACAGACAGGCAGCCAAGGGCAGAGCCGGCCGGAGCGGGACCCTGCTGTCAGCAGCAATGCATACAGGGTGAAGCGCCGTGCCTTTCAGGTGCTGGGTGAGCGTGCCCCGTCAGCGCTTTATAATCAAATCCAATCTGTTATTAAAAGATGCTCTTGACACTTGACTCCATCAAATGGAAAACAAAAAGTTGGTGTAATGTGATTGGGGGGGCTGTGGTTTGGGGGACAAGGTTGGCTCTGGTGGCAGCAAAGCTCTCTGAGGAATCTAATACTGCATCCTCAGCACTCGCTCCAGATCAAACTGTTTTCTCCGAGTTCATGCCCGAGGAGGTAAAATTACTTTTCGCTCCTCCATTAGGTTGCACGCTGGAAATAAAGGCACATTTTCTCCATTTCAGGCTCAGACAATGTCCATCAAACACCCAGTTTTGTAAAAACGCTTTCATGAAAGAACGCAGTTTCTTTGTCATTGTGTCAGCTAGTAAATAAAACACTGTTTAGATTCCACCAAAAATGTCAAAACTGAAAAAAAAAAAAAAAACAACTGAGAAGGGCTTGACCTGTTCTAATAAATATAGTGTACAGCCTATTGAGTTTACTATATAGACTATATACAGTCGTTTTGTGATGTCACAAAAAGCAGCACATTTACATATACCTTTTCTAATTCCTACAGCAGTTGTGCCCCGCCCCTTTGCATTGAAGATTTAAGGATTGTTATAAGGTTGGACTGCTTTTTCAATAAGGGACAATCCTAAACGTAACTGATTTACATACATCGGTCTTAAAGGCACAGTAACAAAAGCCACCCATTTACTTCCAGGGGATGGAAAATGATTTGTGTTAGTACATAAAACATGCAAATGTCAATAATTTACTATGTTTTTCCACTGTACAAAGTACGTAAGTGTCTTTGGAACCAGAAAACTGTAACTGCGCTTACCAGGCTGGTCACCAAGCTTTCAGTTTTATGTTTTTGGTGCTTGATCAAGTACCAGCAGCTCCTAATGGTACCCAAGGCTTGTCTCCTCAGTCACCGGTAACTATTTTCTGTTGCCTGTTGCATTTATTATTGCAATATTATTCCAGATGAGGATAAAGCCAACAAGCACTCTTACATCACCATCAAGAGGACCAGAATGCAAACTTAGATGGTATGTTGATATGTCAAATGCTGTTAATAAGATGATTTTTTTAGTTTTTTAAGTTTGTTAACAAGCTAATGCTACTGCTGTTAGCATTTATGCTAGCCTTCACAGACCTAGATGTTGTGTAGAAATAGAGAAGAGAGTGTAGAGTGTAGAAAGCCGAACTATAATTTTATGACGGCATAACTAATAATAAGCTTAGGTAACTGTTCAGATAACTGGTCAATTCACTCTCACCACTGAAAAATTAAACTCAACTTGTGTGATCAGTGTAACTGCATTTTTGTGAGTGGGTTCACAGGGCACTGCAATGTCATTTCACTATCATTTACTATTATGTAAAGCTAAGTAGCGAGCAAAGTAGCTTATTGGCCCAGTTAGACACTTTAGAGTTTCCTAATTGGAAAGACAATTGAATCATGAATCATTAAGACCATTTTAGCTGTTTGTTAAGTGCAAATCTGTAATCGATTTTCATTAGACCGGTTCCTGTTTTTTGAATGTGCAGTGACAAAATGCATGTAAAACAAAGTTTCGGAAAGTTTTTTGTGGGAGGGCAATTTATTACAAGCATTTCAATATTGTGACAAAAAAAGTCTTATTATTCATCAAAAAAGGCCCTGAGACCTGACATGTGTAAGGATTTTATGTATGAGCAGACTGGGCCATTTTTGCTTATTTTATTATGTGTTTTTATCACAGAGAGAGAGAGAGAGGGAACCAAAAAGGTGTGACGGTGACACATGCTCCGAAACACCTATTTAAAACCAGACAGAAGCATCGATAGCGCTCAGTACCCGCGTCTATTTATTCACACATTCGTTTATTTATTCATTCGCATCACACTGCCACCTTAAAGGGAGAAACTAAATCGGGAGGAAAATCAATATGATAAACTGCTACTTGTTTTGTCTCCAAATTGTTTTGGTTTGGAAATCGATATGGTAGCCGAGGTCATTCATCAGAGTATGAGAACAGCGGGGGGAGTCTCATGAGATAATATTAAGCTTCGATGTGTTTAAAAAAAAATAAAAATGTCCTGAAAGTGTGGAGGGTATATGACGATGGGTGGGCGCGATGGAGAGAGGGTGTGGGAGAGTGAGCGCGAGAGAGTGTAACACATGGATGATGGAGAGTAGGAGAGTTACAGAAAGTGAGAGGGGGGAGTGACAGAGTGAGAGAGAGTGAGAGGCAGGAGAGAGAGCGAGAGAGAGCGAGGAAATAGAAGGCAGTGTTGGAGCACTGATGGATGGGTG
This sequence comes from Hydrocynus forskahlii, assembly GCA_037974365.1. Classification (NCBI taxonomy): domain Eukaryota; kingdom Metazoa; phylum Chordata; class Actinopteri; order Characiformes; family Alestidae; genus Hydrocynus; species Hydrocynus forskahlii. The sequence continues at coordinate 3,351,359 of JBBPCX010000028.1, read as the reverse complement.
GTAGAGAGCAGGTTTATCAGCCCCTGACAGACACAATAAAAAATAACCTTCGCTGTATGGGCCCTGCTCAAATTAATATGGAGCAGCCAGGCGACGCCGGCACGGAGCCATTAGGTGCACATTGACAGCGTCATTAAGACAATGGGCAGATTATGGGGGTTACTGATGACACGTGGGCGAGCGAGGAATGGCAGCGTGTTTGTCACTTGACCTCTGGAGAACACTCCTGCTGTCGAGGCAAAACGAGACGATTCAAGCCTCTGCCCCCCCCCCCCGCCCCCAGCAACTCTCTAAACACGGGGCCCCGCGTGAGGAGCAGCATCCATTAATTCAAGCTCGAGTCAGAGTCTCCTGTAGACTCATTTCCACGTCGTCTGTCACCGTCAGGTTCTTGATGGCGTGTTCGGGCTGGTGCCCACAGAATGAATTTCCGAGTTTACCACGAGGAAGTTGCACTCGGATGGCAGACAAAGGCTCAATGTCCTCTGGATGTCATTTCTAGCTATAAGATAAACAAGACCCGGTTCCTACTTAACCTGAAGCTGAAAGCCTATTCAAGTGAGACGTTGGATTTTGTGACTATTGATGACCGTGATGCACATTGTCTTGTGTACCTTTAGCACTGGATCCCCTCAATCAGCCGCCATTGAAAGATATCACTTACCAGTCTGAAGGGGCACGGGAGGCCACTGGAATTAGCGGGCTATTTGATCGGAGAGCAGAGGCCCCATGCCCATTACCAATCCACACCTGTTTATAACATCCCCTTTTTAAACAATCTCCCAGCCTCAGCCGCTCGTGCTCTCGGTTGTCGGCTTGCATGGCCTTGAGGACATTATTCAGATGTAGACCTCCATCAGTAAAATAATGAGATGCCACTGGATTGAGCTGTCCTTTGATTAGGTCTCAGTGTTTTCCACAAAACTAGACGTTCAGTTTGGACGGCATAAAAATAGGTTCTTTCACAAAAAAAAAAAAAAAAAATGTTTCAATGTATGTGGGGAAAATCCAGAATACTCTTTTATCATACTTGATTAAACGCAAAATGAAAATGAAACGTGGGTTGGTACTCTGCTGCAATTTGTTGTTATGTTTATAATTAGTGAAAAAGATCTCAACCATTTTCATACATAAATATGCACTCATCTCCCACTTCTTAGACACTCCTTGTACAACACAGATAAACCCCAAACGCAGAATATAAAAATAGAATGTTTATTTCAATACAAAGGCCACAAAGACAAAAGGCAAAAATCCAACAACGCAGAAAAGAGTCCAAAAAAACAGAAAATCCGACAAAAGGCAATCAAGGTTAAGGGTTAATCCAAGGTCCAGAAACGGGTCAAAGAAGCACAGGGCAAAAAACACAATCCAGAACTCGAGAAATCCAGGAATACGCTCGATAACAAGGTAGGGCTAGGATACTTCACACCAGTAGATAGTCCTGCAGGTCCATGTAGAGTACCAGGAAGCCTAGTACTCTGGTGAACTAGATCGCAGCCCTAAGGCCTGGAGCTGTAATCTGAAGAGCGCTGTCGGGTAGCAGCTGACTGGGACACCACCTCTAATTCCGTATCAGGCCGTACACCGTGCACCCCTTCCTTTTTGCTCAGTTTTGCTGGTGCCCTCAAGACATGAGCTCATCTGTTGACAACCATCCTCCACCCCTTCTTGAGTGGCCAGCTCTTCTTACCCTTGGCTGGATAGTTGTGGAGGATGGACACCGCTGTGCACACACATGACCATGCCTCTACGATGCCAGCGTCCCCACTGTGCTGAGAATGGTCCCCGACCCAGATAATATCTGGACAGCAGCGGTCCCGTGGGTAATAATGAACGAGATGATGAGCTGCTGATGTGCATGACAGCACATGGGCTTGAGCAGAAATATACAGTGGACTGGAAGCGCAAGGTATGGTTTCTAATAAAGCGAACAGTGCGCGGATGGTGTACATTTACATAATGGCAGTTTCTGTGAGGGAGTTGAAGGACTACATATTTCATAAAAGTTTCTGAATTGAAAGGACCTTTAAGGCTTTAATAATGGACTGCTTCAGGAGAGAGAAGAGCAGGGTGTGAAGTCAAAGAAAGCAGACTTTTAACCTTAAGATCCTGCGAAAGCAGATTAGCTGAAATCCAGCTGGCTGGCGAACCCCGCTGCCAGCTTCCGCACGTGCCGTAATTCGTTTTCATGCTTGGCAGATCCTCAGCAGTGTGATATTAGTTTGAGTGATCCGGGATGGCGCTCATCCGATTAGATGAACTTAAGGCAGGTGAAGATTCAGAAGCGAAGTGGGAAAGTTATTAGCACCTCGTAATAGACTTCAGGTTTCAAAAACGAGGCGAAGTTGCTCTTTGCCGTGCAGCGGAAATAATGAGGGTCAGCGTTCCGTCGCAGTGACATTCACGCTACAGCGTCCGCGCCCATGTCAGATGCTACTGATGTTACAGAAGAAACTTTATGATAGCACCCCTCAGTCGGGCGAGATCAGTCCTCAGCGTCTAGTACGAGGCCCCGCCATCTCTGCCAGCTGGCAGTTATCTGTTAGAATAATGGCTCTGGAAAGTCATCACTGTGGGCCAAAACAGGAAAAAATGGAAAGAAATCTCTGTCAAATGACTGACAAAGTGCCTCGTCCACCCACTGGTGGTTTCAGTTGGTGGCCAGACGAGGTCCTTCCTAACCAGAGCTGAAATGACGCTTGTGATCTGAATCTACACTTGTTATACAGCTCAAGGGGAGACGCATTTATATTCAAGTCTTTCTTTTTTGTCAGGAGCTGTTTTCGTTAACAGATACGCACAGCAGCAGTGGCTAGCTGTCTGTTTTCTCTTGTCTTTCTCTCTTTTTTCTGCCCAAAGTGATAGTTTAGCAAAAAATACGAGGAGAAGAAATTGAAATTTTCTCCGTATCCCAAATGGAAGCAATCAGCCAAGACGCGCTTGGTGTTTGAAGTTGGTTTCTTCTGTTCTGCACTGATGTTAAAAGGCTAATTTAATGTAAAATGGGACTAAATAATATATGGGCACTTTGTAGACTTTAGGGCAGCTCCTGCTGCTGGTTTTAAAAGTATCTGCTTTTATACATTACATCAGTAGCATGGAGTATCGCAGGGGGTCTCAATCTTTATATCCAAAGGTCTAAATCTAATTTCTAGATATGGTCAAATGTCCGGGAACACAAGTGATAAGCAAATCCCTTTTATTAAATTTGCTTACAACATACAACCTAAAGAAATGACGCTGTCCGCCTATAGCTGTTTGCTTGTGAATCTAATCCACTCGTTAGCCTTAGCGGACTTGCTAATGTGGAAGCGAAGCCTGAGAATTGAGGCGCACCAACGCTGCGTCATACGTGCGCCGACTGACAACGTCGCTTCGGTTAAACTCAGGCCAGGATCGCCGTAAAAATCTAAAATTGTTATCTTTAACAACACTAATAACCCAGGTCAACAAAAAAAAACTGTCATCATCAGAAACCACAACACACTTTTCTAAACCAGTTTTAGAATAGCTGATTTCAGATCTGCTTTCAGTTTTTTTTCAGTCACATCAACGTTTTGAATTATGAGTAAATTTTAGTTTGCAATAGACTTGCATGCAGTTTTTATTTATCCGCAGGAACCAATCAAGTAACTGTTTCAATATTTTCAGTGCGAAGACAGACAGGCGCTCACTGTAGCATAGAAATAATGACCAGAGTCAGTCAGCACCACTGTTTCTTCAAAAACACTTATAACATGATTATTATATGCTAATTATACCAACTATCATGTAGTGTTGTTTTTGGCGGCCTGTCTTAATTTTAGTTTTAGTCTAGTCTTTGCGTCAAGCTGTCATTTTAGTTTTTATTAGTCTTAGTCTGAGCATTTTAGTCTTATTTTAGTCAGAATTAACCATGACTATTTTAGTCTGGTTTTAGTAAATGAAAACTGATGACATTTTAGTCTAGTTTTAGTCAATGAAAGTTGTATTTTAGTCTCTTTTTTTAGTAATGCAGTTCTATTTAACCCAGTCAATGAAGTATCTAGAAGAACAGACAAAATCTAAATTTTCATTTAGTCAAAACTATTTCACAATTCAAACAAGGTTATCTTATTATTATATTATTATTATGGACTCAAGAATACTGTACATCCATTCCAGACACGGAAGACACTCTGATTTGTATTTACGACATTTATTTTGCCAACCAAACTTGTTAGAACTTAGAAGTACACACACATAAAGGTAGATTAAATCTAGGTAGATTTAATTCTCAGTGCCTCTAAATGTACAAAAGTATTGGGACATAAAGCTGTTCTTCTCTAAGGTCGACCGTCCCAATACTTTTTTTCTCTCCTCCCTATCGTACAGGAAATAACATCTCGTCTGGTTTTAGTCAACGAAAATGAAGAGACATTTTAGCATAGTTTTATTTTGCAAACCACATTTAGTCTCGTTCTTATTCGTCAACAATGTTACATTACATATTTCGTTATAGTTATCGTCACACGACCAGCATTTACATTGAGTCCCGTCTCGTTTTTGTCACGTGATAAATGTTCGTTGACGACGATATTTAGTCACAATTTTCATTGACGAAAGCAACATTACTATCATGCAATTTTTAACGAGCTTCATCACAAAAACTGTACGTGCGGGGAAAACTAAACACAGATTTGAAATCAGCATGAAAAACACTACAAAACTCAAAACTTATCTCTGATGATTTTGACCTGTTGACCTGAGTAATTTATTGAAACATGCACAAAACATTGCATTGCGTAAATGAATTCCTAATACGATTTTGGACTTTGAGAATTGCTGGAGTATCGGAAACCCCATAAGAAGATCTAACTGATGTTACTCAAAGACTCAATGCAGTCTGAGGCAAATGTGGGATTATTTCTGAAAACTTATCAAACGATGGACAATCTCCTTACCACAGTGGGATTAATTCCCCCGACGGGGCATCTTTTTACGTTCATGGGTGCATTTCCTTAGCGTTACCATAATTGCATTAACAGGCTATGTTTAGGTCACAGTGAAGAGAAAGTATCATTACTTTTTAAAGACACGATAGAAAACAGCCTTTTTGCAAGAGAGAGGCTGGAAAGATGGTGATGTTAAAATGAATTATGGCTGTTTTGGGGCTACAAAACTGCACAAATGTCATAAGTCGCCTAATGGGTGGAACATGGACCTATAATACACTGTTTACCACCCCCAGTAACCCGTGGGAGGCACCACAGAGTATCCTCGGGTGTGTTTTAGGTCTAAATTTGTGTTGTGGGACTTCCTTCTGAAATGCATTGGCTCACTGTTAATAATTTGACTGATTTCTGCTTTATTACCCTCGCTGTGTTTTGTATTTTCCACTCCCTGGGGGCGCCGCTGACATCCCAACCACATGCAGCCTAAACCGAGTGTCCTCTACGTGATCCGTCCAGGGCTGCGGCAGGGGTATTTGTTACAAGCTGAACGGTAATGCAATTCTTGAATGACATGAGTTGGCTCGCTGTGGAAAATTGTGGTGATTGCTCCTTTAATACCCCTGCTGTGAATCCCCCCCCCCAGGTGACTAATGCGATGGAATAGAACCACACTGCCATACCAAGCACATATGTGCTAAATCCTGGGTCCTCAGCTCGATCCATGGAGGGCCTCTGAGACTACAGGTAATTGTTCCAGGCATGCGTTGCGGCATCCAAAATCGCTCATTAGCTTCCCTCTTTCATTAAGGAAGGGAACTCGTTAGTCACTCAGAAGGTGCAGCTCAAGGGTTCGGAACAAATTCCTCTCAATGGCTAAGCTCTTGAAGGGATCACGTCAAGCACCCTTGCCAGGCAGAAGTTTGATTTCTCACAGTCTCTCGCAATGGATCTAGTCGAGAACCCCTCACCAAGCAAAAGTTTAGGCCGCCGTAGCAAGTATCGACGAGGTGGGCTGATAAATAAATGAATAAAGCGAAGGACTGCGAAGATGACGTCAGTATAAACAGGGCGCACAGCGCGAAACAGAATGAGGCCAGCGTTACGTCCGCGGCAGCTTTGATGTGAGCTGACGGCGGCCGGACGAGTGGGCAGAGCACGGATCAAAGCCAACACAAGTTCCCCCCTCTCCTCTCAATATTTCATAAGTCACCTGACCACTGCCGCACCTCTGGATCCGGAGGGCTAGCGGGCCGCTCCCCCTGCGCCATCGGTGCGTTATTATTATTTTGCGGTCAGATTGCTTTTCTGCAGATGCCCCGTGCTTTTGAGGCGCTTGTCTCCCAGACAAACCTGCTTCTCTCTTCACTAAAAGGATGGAATGAATATAAACCCGCTAGCATGAAATCTTTCTGACCTGCTTTGACTTTCTGTACAGTTAGTGAATCAGCTAAGTGACGTGTGTGTCGGAATACATAACTCAGCTTGTCTCTCTCTCTCTCTCTCTCCCTTTCTCTCTTTCTCTGTCTCTCTCTCTCTCTCTCTCCCTCTCTCTCTTTCTCTCTCTCTCGCTCTTTCTCTTTCTATCTCGCTCACTCTCTTTCTCTCTCTCTCTCTCTCTTTCTCTCTCTCTTTCTCACTTTCTCTCTCTCTTTTCTCTTTCTCTC